>PVKH010049950.1:0-10046 GCA_004027955.1 Chaetophractus vellerosus | reverse complement strand
GATATGTAACAACAACAACAAAAAAAGCAACAAAAATAATAAGTAGGAGAGATTATTTTTAAATGTGTAATTCCTTTATGGAGCAAATTACAAAACTTGAATGAATAAATATTTTAAAATATTAAATTAAATGGAAACAAAAATCCTATTTGTAAAGAAGGCTCAGTAGCAGTTATTGATTTTCCCCAAATTAATCTATAAATACAATGAAATTATAAATAATATTCTTACTGCTGATTTTAAAGCAAAAAGGAAAAAGCAAAGGACTAAAAGGAATGAAGCTTTTTGAAAGAATTTGCCTTCCCAGTTTACAAGATTTATTTAACTCTATAGTAAACAAATCAGCATGGAGTTGGCTCTGGGATGAACAAATAGAGAGATAAGAGAATCATAATATATGAACACATATTTTTTTTTACATTGCTAACATTGCAATGGATTTTTGTTTAAGAGGACATCTTACATAGCAGGCATCCTTGGCTAAACCAAACTTCACTTGAATAATGTTGAGTGAAACACATTATTGGAAATGTATTATTATATTCAGGTTCCTATATTAACTCTGATAATTTGGTGTAATGGAAATAAAACAGACTTTGAAGTCAAAGGAACGGTGATCTTTGCCCTTCTCCATAATTTACTACATAACAGAATTTGTTCTCTTATCTTAACTGTGATTCAGGATACCTACTTATAAAATGTATCCCATGACTTAGAATCTAATTTGTTTCTAGGCAGTGATAATATACATTGAAGTAACAAGTTAAAATTTTATTTCTTATATGCGTAATGTTATTAATTGGGGTTCTGTCCCTGAAAATAAAATTCAAGCCATAAAATACTAAACCTAGTCACAAAAAGAAATGTGAGAATCAAACACAATAAATCCTTCTTAAAAATTGTGAAATATTTAAAGTTAAATGCTTAATATGAAAACTACATCATCAGTGATCTTTTTGAGAGAAATTTTCTACTTGGGATGAATTAAATGATGTTTCCTTTGATGGTAAACCTTTTGTGGCAATAATAGTAATATTAACTTTTCTAAGTACTTCTGAAATGCACTCAAAATTAGGCCCAGCTGTCTTGAAAATTTTTATTATTGATTCAATCTGTAATATTTCCTCAAAAAATCTTTTAATATTAGATCTTGACAGCTTCCATGGGAATTTCTTCTCTTACTAAAAGTATTTTCATGGATATTGCACTTGTTTAAAGCATCGTGTGGTAGAATCATATTTATTCATTGCTTCCAGTATTGTATAGGTGAAATCTAATATTTTCACTTGTATGGATCAGTCATTATGATTTCTGATTGGTTTTGATTTATTTATTGCTTTGGACTGAACTAATCAATTTGGCACAGTATTATATTCATCACTGGCTAAAGTCTTTGCATATCCAAATTGTCCATATACATCCGAGCATTGGTCTATTATGTGCAAGTTTATAATAAGAAATGTTTAAAAATTTGAGTTTGTAAGTCAAATACCCTCTTGTTAGAGATTACTTTAAAGACATTTGTCACTTAATGATTATGACAGTGCTTGCCCACTATAAAGCACTATCAAATAGTATTCTTCACATTAATAATTTCCTTGATTTTTACCGCTCTCTTTCTCAATACCAATTTTTTCTTTCTTAAAAATTTCATGTTGTTACTTTTCTATCTGTGTGCTATGTCAAAATGAACTAAAATTAACTTTCTATGTTATCCATCTCCAAATCATGTTTGTTTTAACACAAATAGATTTGTCATTGGAACCTCATGAACATATTTTGGAGCTCATTTTCTAAACTATCACTGTAGCTATACTCTTTTTGTTAACATTAGGAAGACTTGATATTTAGAAAAGAATAGTATTTGACTGGCAATATTTGTCAATAATTTTCTTTTGAAATTAAAGCAAAATACATAAAATCAAAAGAAAGCTCCAAAATGTACTAAATCTGTTGAAAAATATGCAGAACATTATTTTGTCCTTTCGTGTCTACGTTCATATTATGCAGATGATTATGTCTGATTATACTCAAGCATCAAAGCACCCAAAGGTTTGGACTTCACTGTTTTCATAGGTCTTAAAAATTCTGGATTAAACCAGATTTTTAAATTAATTTTGATGCTCATAATTATTCAAATATACTCAGAGAGAGACACATTTGAGGAAAATAAAAAGACTGACAAAATTAGCTTTGATCTTCCTTTTCAGTCTCTTTCTCCAATAATTTCTCAATGTACATGATCCACAATACATGAAAAACAAATTATGCCATAGGGCTAATTCTCACAAATCCATGTTTAATAGAGGGTGTCTGATTCATACATTAATAAACTGATAATGAAACAAAACAGTGAAAATGTGTATATCTGTTAGTTATCCAGGAAGACAAAATAAAATATTTCTATATATGACATTTACTTTAAGGAATTGGCCTATACAATTGTAGGGACTGGCAAGTCTTGAAATCCAAACAGCCGGCTAGTGCCCAGGAAATTCCAGTAAAAGAATGTTGCTGTCTTAAGACAATTTTATTTCTTCTATGGGAAGCTTCAGTTCCTTGCTTTTAAAGCCTTCTACTGATTGAATGAGGTCACCCGCATTATCAAGGGTAAATTACTTTACTTAGGTCAACTGATTTTATATGCTAATCAAACCTACGAAATGCATTTAGAGTAACATCCAGGCTAGTGTTTGACCAAAACAACTGGATTCCATAGCCTAGCCAAATTGACGCATAAAATATCATAGTCCAACACTTATCAATTTGGCACCCATATACAACTCCTTAAACCATACTTAATTTCTAAATGAAGAAAATAACAAAGTCATACTCCATTCTAACATGATACAACTATCCTGTATAAAACCAAAAATTCACTTACCTTTTCCACAGAAGAAGATGCAAAATTCTTAAATGATGTTCATTCATCTTCTTGATATCCTATAACTTATGATGTAAAGTTAATAAAACTGATGTTATTGATAATGGAATAAGATATTTGCTTATGTATTCATGTATATAAACAAATATATTAATAACAAAATAAGGAGATATAACAATTACAGTCTTTATTTCTGCAACTATATATCACTATCTTCTTCTATTACCCATTCTATATACTCCTTGTCCTCAGGAAGCACCTTAGAAAGCCATGGTTCTTTGCATATCTGGATGATCGAAACCTTCATTCCTGAAGTATCTGGGCCATTAGCAGTCCTTCCTAAATTGGGTTATTATAGTTTTACATTGACTTTAATCACAGGGCATGGTAGTACTAAAAGACACCATAAGGGATCTCCTGTATTCAAGACAAACTCCTTCTTATATTTATTGCATAGTAATTGTCCAATTTCTCATTGGTAATCAGAATCAATCACCTTAGTCAGTATAGTATCTCCCTCATATTCCTGTTAATTCAGGGTCTTGAGGAGCCCAAAATGGGTGTGTGGAAGTCTTAACTTGCAATTCAATGGGACCACTGTTGTGTCTTCTGGTGGAAGCATTCTTCTTTTGGAAGTAAGACCTGTAGACCTGCAGAGCTTAAGGTTGCAAACATTTTTCTAGTGAGTCACTAAGGGTAATAATTAAGTGATGCCACTCCCATTTCCACCCTTTGATTCCTGGTCCTGTGAATCCTGGTATAGGACACTGATTTAGAGCATATACAGCCTCCTGGAGAACATTTCTCCAGCCGTGCAAAATACTGCCACAGAGTTGGTACTGTAATTAAATCTTCAAAAGACCTTTCTGATGTTCTATCAACCCAGATGCTCCAAGAAGATTGGGACCAGGGTAAGACCAGTAAATTCCATGAACACGGAACAGTTCCTGCTCTTCAGTTACGGTGAGGTGATTTGTTGATAAGAAGCAATGCATATACCACTGTAAGTCCACAGAAGGAAGTTTCGTCAGAAGCATTGTGTAAAGAAAGGGAAGGCAAATCTACATCCAGGAAGTGTCTGTTCCAGTTAGAACAAAACACTGCCCCTTCCGTGATGGTAGTGGTCTAAGGTAATCAACCTTCCAGCAAGTAGATGGCTGTCCATCTCATGGAACAGTTACATATTGGGGGCTATGGGGTCTCTGTTGCTGGCAGATTGGACACTCAAAAGCAGCTATAGGCAGGTCAGCCTTGGTGAGCAGAATTTCATTTTGCTGAGTCCATGCATAAACTCCGTCCCTATCACCATAACCACTTTGTTCATTAGCCCATTGGGCAATGACAAGAATGGCTAGGGAAAGAGGCTACCTCATCCACACAGAATAGGCAATCCTATCCACTTTATTATTAAAATCCTCCTCTGCTGAGAGCAACTTTTAATAAGAATTCACATAGGATATAAATAACTTTACTTTTTTGCCCATTAAAGGGAAGTATCTGCATACCTGTCCCCCAGATGTCCTACTAACCAATTTTCCAATCATAGTCTTTCCAAGTCCCTGATCATTAAGCCACACCATTGGCCACAGCCCATGAATGAGTATACAATTGTACCACTGTCCATTTCTTCTTCTAAGCTAAATTAACAACCTGGTGCACTGCTCAAAGTTCTGCCTGATAGAAGGATTTTCTTTTACAGATACCCTTCAGGGATGTCCCAGAAAGGAGCTATACTCTTGTCTGCATATCACACAGAATCATCTGTAAACCATGCAGGAGATTTTTGTTTTGTTTTGTTTTCATCAATCAATTATTGTAGGTAATTCCCAAGGATGTAATATATATAGATTGGGAGAAAGAATGTAAAGTGGCAGGATTGGAAGCCATGGGCATTTGGGAGTCTTCCTCATGCAATATGAGTTGTTGGGTCAGACAAAACCCAATTCATGATGGGAAACTTAGGTCATATGATTACTTGGCACCCATGATCAAGTTCAGTCACACTAAGGCAAGTCAAAAGCTGTTTCCCAAACAGCATAGTTATCTGCAGAGCTGTGCTCCAAATTCCTAGAGGTCTGTGCTGTGACTCAAAAATTCCAAACATCTTCTCCATCTTCCACTAATGCTTCATGTGCCTTTGGATCTTGGTGGTTCAGATAGCCCAAGTAGAAGAGCAGGTTGCACAGCAACCTGGACCTGTTGTAGAGCCTTTTCTCGTTCTGAGCCCAACACAGAACTACCAGCTGTTTTGCATCTCTTGGTATATGAGTTAGAGTGGAACACCCAAGTGAGGAAGCTGTTGCTTCCAAAATCCAAAGAGGTCTACTAGATGTTGTACATTTTGTTTGTATATTTGTCGGAGGAGTCACAAGCAGCAACTTATCTTTCATCTTAAAAGGGATATCTTGACATGCCCCTTGCCACCGGATGCCTAGAAATTTCGCTGAGGTGGAAGGATCTTGAATTTTTATTGCATTTATTTCCCACCCTCTGACATGCAAATGACTTACAAGTAAGTCTAGAGTAGTTGCTACTTTTTACTCACTAGGTCTAGTCAGCATAATAACATTGTTATGGATTAAATTGCATCTTCCAAAAAATATGTTCCTAACCCCCAGTACCTCAGAATGTGGCTTATTTGGAAACAGGGTTGTTGCAGATGGAATAAGTTAAAATGAGATGAGGACTCTAGAGTAGGGAAGTCTCCTCATCCAGTATGACTGATGTTCTTATAAAAAGAAGAAAATTTGGACAAAGGAACAGACAGACATGAATTCTGGTGAATGTTGGCCATGCCAACACCTTAATTTTGGTATTAAATCATCCAGAAATGTGGGTTTCAGCCATCCAGTTTGTGGTACTTTGTTACATCATGCCTAGGAAACTGAGAATCATTATGCAATGAACCAGTGTGATGTCTTATGGGAGGGTAATGTGACCAAGATCCCTGCAGAATAGATTATGATATAGGGCTGGAGAGCTGATAAACCCCTGAGGTAGGACTGTGAAGGTGTATTCCTTGCCTTGCCAACTGAAATAAAATTGTTTCTTATTATCTTACTAACAGAAATTGAGGAAAGAACGTTTGTCAGATCAATAGCTGCATACCAGGCGCTGTGTTGATTTGCTTAAGCAATGACACCACATCTGCAACAACATCTTCAATTAGACACACTACCTGGTTACGTTAACAGCAATTTACTGCTTCTCTCCAAGATCCATCTAATTTCTGCATAAGTCAAATGGGCAAGTTGAATGGGGATGTGGTGGAAATTGCCACTCCTGCATCCTTCAAGTGATTGATGGTGACACTAATCTCTATAATCTTCCAGGCATACATTGTTACTTTTAGTTTAATAGTTTCCTAGGTGAGGACAATCCTAGTAGCTTCTGCTTGGCCTTCTCTACTATAATAGCCCCCACTCAGGTCAGGGAACTAATGTGGGGATTCCACCAGTTGATGAGTATGTTTATTCCAATCGTGCATCTCAGAACTGGGGAAATAACCACAGAATGTGTTCAGGGACCCATTGGATCCACTGTGAGATGGGTTTGTTCTTAAACTCTATTGATCACCTGACTTCTGTAAGCTCCTACTCTGACTCTTGGGCCACAGTGACATT
Organism: Chaetophractus vellerosus; assembly: GCA_004027955.1. Lineage (NCBI taxonomy): Eukaryota > Metazoa > Chordata > Mammalia > Cingulata > Chlamyphoridae > Chaetophractus > Chaetophractus vellerosus. The sequence goes on along the minus strand of PVKH010049950.1, from coordinate 3,539 downwards.
TTGGGACTCCTGAAATTAGAGTCAGTTCAGAGCCGGTGTACAGTAATCTCTTAGAAGCCTGATTAATTCCATTTGCCCAATACACAGTTACCCTAATAAAAAGCTGTAGGACTCTTTGGGAAAGACTGGGAGAAAGATTAACAGTATAAATTTTTGTCAGTGCAATGGGGTCTTTCCTCAAGGAGATCTGACCTCCGCTTAATTCAAGGAATTCCAGGTCTGTAAACTTACTCATTTCTGGGAATTAATTGAGGCCATGACTGTTTTTGTGATTCAAGTTGGGTTTTTAGTCACTTGGCCTAGAACCCTTCAAATTATATGGATCAAGGAAGAATTTAATAGAGTGGACTGCCCATCAACTTCACTTTTAGGTGAACCTACGTGCAACCAGTCAATGCCATAGGTTTCTGTGAGTGTCAGACTATTCTGATTACTGCTTTGACTCTGCTCCATTGTGATGATCTTGCCCACCTTGTGTTTTGATTAGCACTGGCATTTTCCCCCTATCACTCCAGGATTCAATTATCCGCACTGCATTGTAGGACCCCAGTTAAGTGCATTTCTCACTGCAATCCCTGACCTCCATATAAGAGCACAGAGCTCTTCAAAGATGCTGGGATTCCATCACAACTTTATTTCTCCCAATTGGGATGAAAAGTGTAATCTCTGGGCTCATCTGCTATAAATGAAGTAGTCCTACATGATAAATCCATTCTAACATTCCAATCTCCAAAAGCCTGTAGATATCTTATTCTACCTTATACCAAGGCATTTCTGGTCTTTTATCCTCATTTACTGTAAGCCACATTTTGGGCTGAATTTCAGCCAACTAACAAAACAAATTGTCAGAGCCTTTCTAACCTCATAAGCTACAACACTGAATGTAGAATCACTGCTTAGTTGGCCCATACAAATAAATTTACACTAATCCAAATTTGTGTTCCTTCTACCATTATCCCACAAGCTTAATATCCATTCACACACATACTCCCAGGTTTCTGGTAGTAAAAATTAGAAAAATCATGCAGTTATTTTGGAGAGTATCACCCCCCTGCATAGGTCATGCTTTGTACCCCATCTTTTGGGGCTTGCTGGAATGTAAGTCTAGTTGTAGGGGTCTGGAAGCAAAAAGGCATGGAAGGCTAGATTCTGAGGAGAATCAGGAGTATCTTACAAGTCAATTATCTCAGGAAAGGCCATTTCAGATTTTCCTAACAAATCAGGGTTCATTTTCTCAGATGTGGGTAAAAGGGACACTTTTACTGGCAAAGAAGACACAGCAGAATTTAGGAGTTCAATGTTCCCATCATGATCATGATCTGCACATATCTCCCCATCCCAATTTTCAGGAGTCCTTTCTTTTCCAAACAATACCATTCCTTTAACAGAAGATACCCTGTGAATTTGGGAATTCAATTTGAGTTGTAATTTCAGTTATTCACAGGATAAGACTCTGCATTTGGTCTTCAGAAAGCTCACCTTCATTTACAGGAGATAAGGGTTCTCTTTTAAGAAAGACATGGAAACTTTCAGGTCATTTATTTGCCACCTGACTTCAGAATTTGAATCCATGAGTTTTCTTTTTCTTTCTTCACTTTCTCCAGCCCAGTTAGGAACAACCAGCCAATCTCATTATACTCGTTAGTTTGGTAAAAATGTTCTAAGGTATTAAATACATGGTCATTCAGTACCTTGCCTTTTATTATTATTTGATTAGGAATATTCAGTGATGGCATTTTGCATTTCTATTTCTATTGCCATAGCATGTCATGTAATATCATTTCCCACTTTACCACTAGAAATAGAGTGATTAGTGTCTTTAAATCTAATTAGGGTTCTCCAAATAAAAATATTTGACAGGAAATAAATATACAATAGACTATAGATAGACATAGATGATAGATATACATATACATATATAAATGGAGATATAGATAAATACACATTAAGAGGTTTATTTTAAGGAATTGGCTCTCACCAATACACAATTGTGGGAACTTGCATGTCTAAAATCCATAGAGTAAGCCAGTAGACTGGAAATTCCAGCCAGATTTGATGCTGTTGTCTTGACTCTGAAAACTGTAGAGGAGGTGGGCAGTGATGCTGTGGTCTCGAATCAGAATTTCTTCTTCTTCAAGGAAACTTAGGTGTTTTTTTTGTGTGTGCTTTTAAGGCCTTATTTGATGAGATCCCCCCATTTTATCAAGGATAATATCCTTTACATAGAGTCAAATGATTGTAGCTGCTAATCACATCTACAATATATCTTCACAGCAAAATCTAGGCTTGTGCTTGTCCAAACAACTGGATACCATAGCCTTACAAAGATAACAGAAAATTAACCACCTCAAAAAGCAATAGCATAATTGTAAAATCATAGATTCTTAGGGTTAGAAGGGATGTTGCAGATTATGAATATCCAAGTAAAGGAAGATCCAAGTTTTGTTGAGACTGAAGCTTTATTAATTAGAATACCCACATTAAGAAATAGAATATAAATTTAGAAAAACAAAATTAACTATAGGTCCTTTGAAGAGTCTAGTGAAGTTAGGATGACTGAAGCATAAGCTTCATTAGTTTCACGGTGATCTACCTTTGTATGTAAGACTATCATGTGTAAAATTTCACATCCTGACTGGCTAAATTTATTTAATGAAAAGCAGGGCCATCTGTTGACACAAAATCTTGCTTTTTTAGATCTTTTACCCATTGTCTTTTGGAACTACTCAGAATATTTTTCCTTCCCCATGACAGCCCTTTAAATGTTTGAATAAATCTGCCATTTCGGAATGAAAGGTGTTTTTTCCTTTGTGCCCTTTCAGAGCTGAATGTTCTTTGATTCACTCAATTATGCATTATGTCTTATACTTTCACAATTTTGCTGAATTTTTCTAGCTTGGCACTAGTCCTCTCAATTTATAGTAATATTTCTAATTTCCATTCCAATACTATGGTAATTCAAACTCCTGACCCTCATTAGCAATCCCATTACAGTGGACAAAAATTGTCTCTCCTCAAGGTAATTTGAGGTTAATTTTAAAAATAGTCAACCAGAGATGCCTCTCACCTGAGAATCTGTCTTAATGTTATACAATTTAGTATTGCTATAATATTAAGATTTTATTGCTTATGTTTATTCATTGATCCTTGAATAAGGAAGCCCTCACTAGTTCACTGCCTTTGGATGAATATCACTACATTTTTGAAACATTCTTCAATGTGTATGTATTGACACTTGTGACAGTTTGATTTTACTGAATCCAAGAAAAATACTACATTTTTGAACTAATCCATTCCTTTGAGTGTGAGACCCTTTGATTGCATTAGATTTGGTTAAAATGAGATTAGAGCACTTTTGATTGGGTCACGTCATTGAGGTGTTTCTCGGGTTGGGTCTCCACACTCTTGCTGGGTCTTATATAAACTGAATATAAACAGACACACTCAGAAAAGGAAATTATACCATTTTGGCCATGCCATGTGTGAGAGAGGAATTAGGGATTGTTAGTAGCCAAAGTTGAGGCACAAAGACCCCAAGA
>PVKH010049949.1:0-10046 GCA_004027955.1 Chaetophractus vellerosus | reverse complement strand
CCACCTGCACCACCTCATTTCCTGTTTTTTTGGCACATTTCATCTTGGCTGTCCCTTGTGTCACTCTCCTGTTACGTCATCATCTTGCTGTGGCGGGGACTGGCACTCTTACGTGCAGGGCCTGGTGGCTGGTGCACCTTCTATATTTTTTCTTTTATTTTGCTGGGAGGTTCCAGGGATAGAACCCAGGTCCCTCCATATGGGAGACAGACACCCAACCATTTGAGCCACATCTGTCCCCCTTAAGTCATTCTTTTTACCCTGAAAACTTATTGAGAAGTTACTGTGCTGTGTCATAGTCCTAGAACAAAAGAAGGAATTAGTATGATTCCCTTCTCAAATTATGTCTGGTCTATGTGTAAAGACAAAACCAACATACCCCCAAAAAGCTACAGTAGTGTGACTTGGTACACTATGGGCACACATGATGAAGAAGTGCAAAATTTTGGTTATTTTTAAAGTATTGATTGGTGTTAATATGAACTAAGTATGGCTTGGGGCTAGAAAATGTTGACTCTAACCTTCTTTTTAATTTTTCTGCTCCTATTCATATGAGAAGCAGTTAGAGGAACTGGGGTGGTTATCCTAGATAAGAAAAGACTCAGGGGGGATTTGATAACTGTCTACAAATATTTGATCAACTGTCATATGGAAAGGAAATCAGATTTGTTCTACAAGTCTCCAGGGGTGGAAGCAATAGAAAGAGTTCATCACAATATAAGAAGGACTTTCAAACAATATAAGGATAACTCCAGAGCTCTCCAAAGACAGAATGGGCTCTTTGGGTGATGGCATGCTCACATCAAATGGGTGTGACAGCCTCTTCCATGACATCTTGTACAAGGGAATCGAGACAGAGAGATGATAGGATCACCTGAATTTTAACGTCTCTTCCAAAGCTGAGTATTTATTCACTGGTGTTAAATGAAATTTTTATTAATATTTAACTGGTTATGAATTCCATATATAATATTTAAAAGTGTTTCTGCTGTTAAATTTTGTTTATATCACATCTGCAACTCTGCAGATTACATCTGGTACATAACAGATAATAAGTAATGCTCTCAAGATATGCTTTATTTCTTATTTGCTTTTTCTAGGTCTCCAGCCATACACCAACTACAGCTTCACAGTTACAGCTTGTACATCTGCTGGATGTACTTCTAGTGAGCCTTTTCTAGGTCAGACACTGCAGGCAGCCCCTCAAGGTAATGAAAAAAAAAATCCCTGATTGGGGGAAAAAAGTTTTTGTATAGTATTTTGAAGTGAACTCTATAAACTCTTCTGTAAGAAACAAGAAAGAAGGAATAAAGTTGATAGGTTCAAAAAAAAAATACTAGGTTCCCATTCCTCAGTCTTGGTTAATCTATATATAGCTTCCTAAAGTAAGTTTGCTTTCCATTCTTTAAGCCTTTAAGATTTGGTTTTCTGTGGAAAAATATTGTATGCTTGGTTATGAATGAAATTCCTCAAAAACTCAAGAGTTAAATATTTATAGAGCACCTATGACATAATAAATACTATGCTAGTTGCTGGAGTTGACTAAAATATTCCCTGCCCTTAAGAACTTACCAGTCAAGAATCCAAAATCTGTACGAAGAGACAAAATCTGAAAGATATTATGAAAGAGCAAATGAGCAGAATGATCAGGTTGATCTGAGGAGGGAGAAAATTCAACCCTTTGGGAACTTGAAGAAAGGTTTTATGGAGCAAATGACTCTTGAGATAGATGATGAGAGCTCGAAGGATTTTAACAAATAAAGAATGGAGGCCATACACTCTCAAACACAGCCTGAGGAAACGTAAAGTGGTACCATTGTCATGGAAGGCAAGTTGGCAATATCTAGTTAATTTAAAATGTAAATTCCCTATGATACAACACTTCGATTTTCATTATCTAAGCCAGAAAAACAAGCAAACAAACAAAAAATCACTTCCACAACTGCACAAGGAGGCATGTAATGGCAAAGTGTCAGAAGCCATATGAATATCTGTGAGTATGAGAATTGCTAAATAAATTCAGATATACTCACATTATGAATTCCATGCATTAGTTTAAAAGAATGAGATGATCTGTGCATATAAAGAGGAAGTTACAAAACTATATTTAATGTATGGTATCTTTTATGCATAAAAACACAGAGAAAATAATATTCATGTCTATAGGTAAATAAATATATGTGCATAGAAAAAGTCTGTAAGTATGCATCCCCAACATTGGTTACCTGTGGGACAGGTAGTTGTCATTTACTTTTAGGAGAAAAATATGTTCAATAGTTTGTGCTAGTGATCAACTAATTATTTTTTTTAATCTTTAATATGTGCATGTGTTGCATGTGGGGAAACCAAGGCATAAATAAGTTTATAAGCAGAAATATTATGTTTAATTACCCCAGTAAAGTCCTGAACTACTTGTCCATTACTCTTCTAATGAAATGGACTGTTGTACCTCATAATATTAGACCTGAACTTCCTACCAGTAAATGGGGAATAAAATGGAAAATTCCACATATGGGGCATATGGCTCCTCACCAGGAATTCACTAATGATGTTTTCTATATAAAGAATGTTTCATGTCAAAAAGCTTAGTGTTCTTTTGAAAGGAAGAAACCAGCAGTGGATTTTTTGGAAAGGTAAACTATCAAATGGATACTCTGATGATAATGGATAATTTCTAAAGGCTCTTACCAACCGGTTTTGGCTGAAATGCAACCCTGATAAAATAGCAGGGCCTCTTGCTCCAGTTTACTCCACCAAATCCATATATTTAAATTCTTTGAAAATATGCATCTATTTTCCCACTTTCCCCAACAAGATTTCTTGAAAGAGGTTACATTTTTTTACTTAAAAATTATAGTTTTCAACCCTGCAGGTAATTGTGAGAAGAGAGATGTCATTGATTTCTTTTTCTAACTTTGTGCATCGTTCCTTTAATACAAATAACCAGGCAAAGGAATAATGAACTAAATGTGTTTTCCTCTGCAGAAGAAACATGGATCTAGAATCCATTTTCTGACTGTGTAAGTGCCCTTTGTGAATAACTGATACGTGAAATAAATGCAGTCTGAGTCTTAACTTGGGGTTGTAGAAACAAATTGGCCATAACATTAACTTCTATTGTTTTACTGTAAAGTGAAAACAAAACATACTGTATCATTTTAAATTATTAGTCCAAATATAACTAATTAAGAAATTGAATTTTGGAATGAATGGATAGTTTGAAGGTCCAGCACTTGCATGTTCTAAATGGACATGAGAGAATTAAAGGAAGCATTTGTTCATAGCCTCTTGAGCTTTTCCCAGTTCCCTTTCATTTCCTCATTTTCAATCTCAAAAAGGAATAAAAAATGTTAATACACTTTACGACCCCATAGGCTCAATGATAATTTGGATATGGTTCTCTACAATTTTATCCTCATAGAAAATTGTGTATATTTAGTCAAATAGTGGGAAGAGTTTGAATTGGATTATTACTTTGTCTTTTTAGAATTATTACTGTCCCAGAGAGCTCTAATTCATTTCAAAGTTAAATCATGCAAAATTGCAGGCACGCTTTCCACTAGCATTGATATTATGGAAAAGAGAAATGGAAAGACCAATCTTTTTCAGTTTCATTCCAGATTTTTCTTCCTTTGCCCTTCTTTTAACTGTTGATGTTCCCTTGGATTTTTCTTCCACTCTTTGCTCTCTAACTCCACACATTCTCCCTTGAAATTCACAAGTACTGGCTTTAACTTCTCTAGAGCCCTGTATTTTCTACAGATTCTCCTAACTAGTCTTCCTAATTCTAATCATTTTTCCTCTTTCTCATATTTCCCATTTTATTTATTTTTCTCCTCTGGCCGAAATAGGCTTAGCTCTCACTAATCACCTCCATAAAAACCCCACTTCCTTCTAGCAAAAAGAAGTCCCTATCTTCTGTGAAAGGCCAAATAGACCATTCAAGGTTTAACTTGTGCCAGTCTGTCGAGTCTTTCTCTACTTGCCCCATGACATCCAGCGCACCAGCCAGGCCAAGGGAGTTGGTGCTCCGCCATGAGTCCCATGTCTCTGGGACTTTGTGTGGGATCCCCTCAGCCTAGATAACCCTCCCCTGTAATCCTTACTTAGCTAACGCCCACTTTTTCAAAGCTTAGCTCACATGTCTCCCCTTCTGGAAATCTTCTCCAGTGACCACTTCTGCTTCCCTCCGCTCCCCATCTCACACCTCAACCTGTGTCAGATACTCTTCCTAAATTCTGTAATACCACACTGTGCTTACTTCTCTTACAACATTTATCAAACTGGATTTAAGTTTTCATTTATTCATCTCTTCACCATGATACTGTGAACTCATTGAAGGGGAAAGACAATATGTCTTTATTCCCACATCCACAGTGTCCAGCAGAGTAAATGGCACAAAACTGCTTAGAATGCTGAATGAATAAATTGACAAATAGCGCACAGTCCAGAAGCCACAGCATCCCTTTCATTAGCTGGTCCCTTCACTGGTTTCCAGACAAAAGCCAATCCTTAGTAAATGCTGGGATTTTTAAAAATTAGAATGAAGATTTCTGAGGCTATGGGGAATGGGTAATATTATATAGAACTTAAGATAATGTAAAACATTTACAGAAGACAGGTTTCTTTTCTGGTAGCTATTGTGTCATGAGGCCCACCAGAGTTTTCCTCCTGACCATTCTCCCTCATGGGTCTCAGCTAGGTCACCCACCCCCAATTGTTCTAGATTATTTCCCAAGCAACTGTCCATTTCCTTCCCTTGAAGGGTCTCATGTTGGCCTTTTTCTTATACAGATTAGGTTTTCTGGTGCCTACCTGAGACTTAGGCTGGGGTGGGGGTGGAGCAGATTCTTCCCATGGGATACATTAGGGCATCTCACCAAAGGTGTGTCTCAGTCTACCAAAGGTTTCTTGTAGCTGCCAAAATAACATCATCTCTATCTCATTGATCAACTGATATAGAGCATCTATTAGTTATTTACACATTTTAAATTTCATCTCATCAATCAAACCAATGGACACAAGTATTATTATCAAAATGAACAGAACTTTCTCACCAGCCTATGTAAATATGAACCCCAAATTTTATTTAAAGCTTGAAGCAAACTCAAAATCTTGCTTCATTTTATTTCATTAGTTCCTCCAGTTGACTCCAGATGTGTAGGTTGCATTGACTGGTTCAAATTGGAAACTAATCCACAGCATTTCTAGTACCTTGGTGATTTTTAATGCATTCTTCAAAGTGAGAAAGACATGACTACAGGTAGTAGATTATGAGCTAAACATGTATATTTATCTGTTGAGTCAACAAATAAATATCATGTTTAAATCAGAGCTCTAGTTTAAAGTCATCTAGCAACTGTTGACAGAAAAATCCAAACATAAATGTAGACAGTGATTTGTGGATTTTTCCAAGCACCTAACATAGGGCGCGCTTTCAGAACAAAATGCACTACTTTCTCTTTAGGAATAAGTTGCTCCTTAAAAAGTTAGTGAGTTTGGGCCATTTTGAAATCTGCCTTGATTCTTTCAGGATGTTGCTAAATAAATTGTACTTCAATGTCCTGAAAATGTTTTTTCTGAAATGTCAAAAGTGTACTCCTTATAAAATAATTCACACCAGAGGTACAATCAACCAGCAACTACTGAATAAAGGGAACATAATATTGAAATGAGGTTTTCAAAGCTGAAGAAGAGCGTTACAGTGTCTATTCAGAGCATATGTAGATGACAACATAAAGTGATAGGACTGAACTTTCAAGTCTCTAAGTTCCCAATTGTATTAGTCAGCCAAAGGAGTGCTCATGCAAAACAACAATAATCGGTTGGTTTTTATAAAGGGCATTTATTTGGGGTAGAAGCCCACAGTTACCAGGCCATAAAGCATAAGTTTCTTCCTTAACCAAAGTCTGTTGCCATGTTTTGGAGCAAGACAGCTGCTGATCTTTGCCAGAGTTCAGGCTTCTTGAGTTCCTCTCTTCCCGGGGCTCCATTTTTCTCCAGTCTCATCACCTCTGTTTCCTCCACGAGGTCAGCTATAGACTATCAGGTGAACGGCTTATCTATTTTCCCGGGGCCTTCTCTCCTTCCTCATGACCAAGCTCCTCTGTGTGCCTGCTTCCCCAGGGCTCCAGCTCAAGACTCAAACACCAGAACTCCAACTCAAAAAAAACTCCAACTCTGTCCTTTGCCATGTCTTTTATCTTTGAGACCCCATCCACCAAGGGTCGGGGCTCAATGCCCTACTGACATGGTCCAGTCAACGCCCTAATCATAACTTAATCATGCCCAGATGAACAGACCAGTTTATAAGCATAATCCAATATCTATTTTTAGAATTCATAACTATATCAAACTGCCAAACTGCTACACCCATCAATATCTTTATACATTTATAAAAGTACTTGAAAATTTAACCTTGAATCACAGTTATTTGTGTGTATATTTTATTTTTATACAGAAAAGCATACTCCTTGAGAGAATGAACCATATCTTAGACACCTTTGCATTTCCTAGAACTAGGTAGAGTACTTAACATAGTATTTTGCAGAAGATATATCTACAATAAATTCTTTTTTTTTTTTAAAGAAGGCACCAGGAACCAAACTCGGGACCTCCCATGTGGGAAGCAAGCATTCAATTGCTTGACCCAAGTCTGCTCCCCCAATTAATTCATTCATTGAATATTTATTAGTCCTTGTGCTATTGGTAAAGATACGTTGACAAATAAGAGAGAGAAGACCCCTGCCCTCATGGGTCTAACCTTATGTTGATGCATTAGAAAGCAAATGGCCTCACAGACATAATAACAAAAAAAATTAAAGAAATAAGATGCTTATGATATTATGAGTGTTCAGAGAGAAATAGAAAAGGCCATGTTTTAGAGCGGGATTGTGTTGGGATCACTTTAGATAGGATTAGAGTTAGAATTAGGGAGGATGGTCAGCCAGAGAAGGTGATATTACTGGTATTCACTGGTCAGTGAAATCTGAGGGGAAAAAATGCAAAAGTGTCATAGTGTCAGGAGCAAAGTGTTCCAGGAGAGGAAATGGAGGTGTGAAAGCCTGGGTGGGAGAGAACTTGAAGCATTCTAGGGGTAGAAAAGAGTTTAGTGTGATTGGAGCTTCGCGAATGAGGGGAGAATGATGCCGGGTAGACTAAAACCAGGAAATGAAGGGCCCTATAGGTTAGCATAAGGAACGCAGATTATATTATATGAATAAATTCCAAAGAGTCATATATTTTTTACAGAGATTACACTGGCTTATTGTGAAGAACAGAATAGAAAAAGACAATATTTAAAACACAAAAACTAGTTCTGAGGCTGTGATAGGAGTCCAGGGGAGAGAGATGTGGCTTGGGCTAACAGAGGTGGCAGTGAAGATATAGAGAACTATGTCGATTCAGGGTAGAATCTGTATGGCTTCATGTTAAGTTACATTTGGGAGTGAGGAAAATGGAAGCCTCAAGGATAATCCTTTTACGTGTTTTACCCAAGGAAATGGATAGATAGACAAGCCTGGGAGATGAATAGATTGTGTATAGGTAGACCAAGGGTTTGATTTTGATTTTTTGTTTTTGATATATAATTATTCATCTAAACGGAGATGTCAAGTAGACAGTTGGATTTATGAAAGGGTTTTAGCCTAGGCATGCATTTGGGAGTCTTTAGCACATTTAAAACTAAGAGATTAAACAGATATCACCTAGGAAGAAAGTGTTAGAAGAAAAGAGAAAATAGGAGAGGATGAAACAGAAGGAGAGGGAAAGGAAAGGGTGGGGAGAGGAGAGGGGGGAGGCAAGGCTCCTGAGACACAATGACATTTTGACATCTGGTAGAAGAAGAGGAGCTACTAAATGAGGCTGGAAGGAGCACCAGAAAGATAGGAGGAAAACAGCTGAGCACATGGTGTCAGAAGAGCAAAGGGAAACAATATTTATTTGCTGAATTGTATAATTCAGATACATGCTAGATTATGGTTATTTCCACATACTTCAGGAAAATAGGCATTAGAATTTGAAATCCCTGGATAGTCTCTCAGGCCTTATTTTAGTTTGCTAAAAGCTGCTGGGAGCAATATACCAGAAATAGGTTGGCTTTTACAATGGGAATTTATTAGGTTAAGTGCATACAGTTCTGAGGCTGTGAAAATGTCCAAAACAAGGCACTATCAGAGATGCTGTCTCACCGAAGGTCAGCTGCTGGCGATCCTGGACTCCTGCCACGTGGCAAGACACAATGGCGGCTCTGCCGCTCTGGGTCTCTACCTTCTCCGCCAGGCTTAGTTTCTCCCGAGCCCAGCTGTGGGCAATCAGGCATGTGGCTCTTCTCTTCCCCTCTCCTCTGGGCTTTGTGTCTTGCAGCCTCCTGAGGACCTCTTTCTGTGCCTCTGTGCTCCACTGATTCCAGCCTCTGAGACCTCTCTCTCAGCCTCATGGGGTTTCTCTGTCTCTGCAGCTTTTTCCCTGTGTGTCTGCAGCTTTTCAGCCCTTTGTTTATAAAAGACTCCAGTAAGGGAATTAACACCCGCCCTGGGTCCCTCAATCTAATCAAAGGCCCTTAACTGAAGTCATCTAAACACAATGGGCTTACAGGCACAGGAATGGATTAGTTTAAGATTTAACATAATTTTCTGAGGTCCACATAAAAGACTCAAACAAGCACAGACCTTGATTTAGATTACATTTCAATGAACAGTCAATATGGAGTAATTTTCTACCAATAGTTATTTAACATTCACTCTCTAAAGCCAATTCAAAAAATATCAAATAAACGAAATAAACAAGCAACAAATAAATATACTGACCCCAACTATTTAATCCACCTCCAAAGTAAATAAAACAATAAAACTTTGCATTAACACTGTGGAGCCTTTTAACATAAGAGACAAAGGCGTGTTTTGGTTTGGTAAAATTTAAAACTGTTGGTCTTGGTGAGACTTTTATCAACAGATAAAAATTTCATAGTTTGTGAAGTGATGGTTTGACTTTTGATAAAGTGCTTATTTTATCCCAACAATAAAACTTTGTTGTGTTATTTTTTTCCAGGAGTTTGGGTGACACCCGAACACATTATCATCAATTCTACAACGGTGGAATTATATTGGAGTCAGCCAGAAAAGCCCAATGGCCTCATTTCTCATTATCAATTGAGTCGCAATGGAACCTTGGTTTTCCTGGGTGGCAGAGAGGAGCAGAGTTTCACTGATAAAAACCTGGAGCCCAACAGCAGGTAAACTAATAGAAAACTATTACCAATCATCTGGTAAGATTTTTTAAATTTCAGGGAGGTTGAAAAGACAGCTCCTGCTGAAACAATGTTGAATCAATCACTCAATATATCTCCTCATTCCTTAGCTATTCATTAATTGATGAGATCTTTATATCAGTTTCAGATGTCAGAGACCCAAGTACTAAGTTAGCCTTCAGAGTACATAAAATTCCTTTAAAATATAAATAAATAATTCGTCTTTCATTCGACACTAAAGCATGAAAATGTTTATATAAAATATACAACGTGTTAAACCTTGGAAGTTATTATATTAACAAATGTGATAAACCAGCAATAAAAGAGATTTAAAGAATTTTATTTTGTATTAGCTCTCTTTTTCTCTGGTATAGTTTTCACTTCTTTCTATATTATATACAGACAAAGAAAAGTTCCACTTATTCATAATTCATTCCCATTCATTTCTCAGCAGAGACAAAATATATATCTTAGATCGACATATGTTTTATTGTAGAGTATAGAGATCAATTTAGTTTTATTGTAGAGAGTCGAAGATCGATTTAGAAACACCCTCCTCTAAATATCATTTCCTTGTTAAAGTGGGGATGATTAACCCGAATCCTCCACGATCCACCAGTACATTTCAAGCTTCTCCTGAAATCTTCAAGACAAGCTTTGGATTATTAGAGGGTTAAAAATGAAGTGGGGTGGGGCAGAAAACAGTGACGGTCCGGTGAGATTGCTGACCTGTGCTGGCAAAACTATAAAAGTCTAGGGTAAATTTTCTGGACAGAGAGAGGAGGACTTGCAATTTGTC
>PVKH010049948.1:0-10046 GCA_004027955.1 Chaetophractus vellerosus | reverse complement strand
ACAGTTACCAGGCCACAAAGCATAAATTTCTTCCCATACCAGAGTCCACGTGTTGGAGGAAGATGGCTGCTGACGTCTCCAGGGTTCAGGCTTCCAGGTTCCTCTGTTCCCGGGGCTGCGTTTCTCTCCAGGCTTAGCTTCTGTTTCCTTCACGAGTTCAGCTGTAGACGATGAGGCTTTCTATGCTTTGTGTCTCTCCACAAGGCCAGCTGTAGACTATCGGGCGAACGGCTCACTCCAGCATCAGAACTGCTTTTCAAGTCTCCTCCAAAGCTCTGCTCTCAATCTGCTTCTCTCAATCTGCTGCCTCTTATCTAGCCTTCCATACTTGAGACCATGCCCACCGAGGGGCGGGGCTCAACATCTCACTGACGTGGCAGTTAACGCCCAACTCACAACTCAATCATGCCCAGATGAACAGACCAGCTTACAAACATAATCTAATCTATATTTTTGGAATTCATAATTAAATCAAACTCAAACCATTACATATAGTAAGTGTGTATTGGCAATCAATTTTTGAAGATTTTATTTGTCTAAAGAAGCCTTGTTTTATCCTTTATTTTCAAGGGATATTTCACTAGTTTTGGAATTGTGGGATGACTCTTTCAATACTTTAAATATGTACTGCCATTGTACTCTTTGACTGCATAGCTTGTGATGAGAAATCTGCTGTGATTCTTATCCTTGTCTCTCTATAGTACTGTGGTTTACTTCCATTGGATCTTCAATATTTTCTTTTTCTATATGGTTTTCAGCAGTTAATAGGAATGCTTAGGTGTAGGTGTTATCTGAGCTTCTTTGATATGTGCTATTGTGTCTGTCACTAACTTTGGAAAAGTCTGAGCCATTATTTCTTCAACTATTTCTTCTTCCTAATTCTTTCTGCATTCTTCTTCTGGTATTTAATTATGCATGTATTACACTGTTTGATATTGCCCTGCAGCTCCTGGATGCTCAGTTATGTCTTTTACCCATTCTGCTTTTCTTTCTTTGTATTTCAGTTTGGGGAGTTTCTATTTACCTATCTCTACTCATTGGTTCTTTCTTCTGTTGTGTCAAGTCTACTGGTGAGTCCATTAAAGGCATTCTTCATGTTTCTCACTGAGCTTTTAATTCTGTGTGTTTCTGTAGCAGTTTGACAGTTTGATATAGTTATGAAGCCTGAACCCTCACAGATGTCGGCAGCCATCTTGCTCCAACACGTGGCAATAGACTTTGGTGAGGGAAGTAACTTATGCTTTATGGCCTGGTAACTGTGGACTTCTATCCCCAAATAAATACCCTTTATAAAAACAAACCAATTTCTGGTATTTGCATCAGCACTCCTTTGGCTGACTAATACAGAATTTGGTACCAGGAGTGGGGCAGTGCTTTTGCAATTACCAAAATGTTGGAATGATTTTATAAACGGGTAAGGGGTATTTATGGGAGGAATTGTGAAATGCTTGATGGAAAAGGCCTAGATCGCTTTGAAGAAACTGTTGATAGCAATGTGGATGAAAAGAGACTTTTTATGATTCATTAGAAGCAAATGATGAAACTATTATTGGAAACTGGAAGAAAGGCGATACATGTTTTAAAGTTGCAGAGAACTTAGCAAGATTAACTCCTGGTGTTATATGGAAGACAGAATTTGAAAATGGCGAACCTGAGAATTTAGCTGAAGGACTTTCCAAGGTAAACTCGGAGAATGCAGCTTGGTTTCTCCTTGTAGCTTATAGCCAAATGCTAGATGAGTGGGATAAGCTGAGGACTGATATTAGGCACAAAGGAAAAAGAAACTGATTCCAGAACTTCCAAGTCTCTGGAAATCAAGTTCCCAGATAAAAGTGCCCCATTTGAAGACTTAGCTAAACCTGGAACTTGTAAATCAGGATTGAAGATGCAGTTATCTCGGAAAGACTTGTGGAAAGTCTTACTGTCCGACGGCTTGAACCCCTGCTTCTTGCATACTAAACCAACAACATTTTTGAGAGTGCTGTATGAACAAAACCACTGTCAGCTTGGACTAAAAGGAACATGGAAAGGACAGATTGAAGGAGAAACAGCTTTAAGAAGAAAACCATGGAAGCTGAGATCTGGAATTAAGACATCACCTTGGGCCAAGAGAGGAGCCCCACCCATGTGTACAGAGAGGGTGAGTTTTCCCCAGCAGTTGAAGAGGGTGGATGTTCCCACCTGATGTTCTGGGAGAGTATTGCCTCCCCAGGGTGCAGAGAGGGTGAGTTTGCCCCAGCAGTTGAAGATGTTCCCACCCAATGTTCAGGAAGAGTTTTCCTGCCCCAGGATGCAGGGAGGGCAGAGCACATTCCCTAAGGATTAGGGCGGTTAAGGTCAGCATCCCATAGGACTGAGAGGGGTGGACCTGTCCCCCATGGATTAGGGAAGGCCGGATGGTCAGCTCATTGATCTGAGAGGGTTGAGCCTGTGTGCCAAAGGTTAGAGAAGGCCAGGTGGTCAAGTCGTTGCTCTGAGAGACTTGAGCTTCTATGCCAAAAGTTAGGGGGAATGTTGTCTTCACTTCACAGTACTAGGGGGGCCAAGACTCTAACCCAAAGATTGGGTAAGGTGTGGCAATCACCCCAACACTCTTGGAGGGGGAGTTCTAGAGCTTGGTCGACACCCAGATGCGTGATGAGGGTGGAACCAAGAAAATGGCCATTGTGCAAGCCTGTGGAAAGGGTGGATCCCGATGTGGCCCCAAGGAGAAGAAACCACCGCCCTTAAGAATGACTCTCAGAATTTGAAATCGAATGGAGGATGTTCTGCAGGTTTACTGAACTGTAGAGGACACATGACTGATGTTTAACCTCCCAATTTCTCCTTATGGTAATAAAAATGTTTATCCTTTGTCCATTTCTGTATTGGAAGCAGATAAATGATTTTGTAAGTTTCAGAGGTCTACAGTTAGAAGGCACTTTGCCTCAACACAGACTGTATTTCTTTACATTGATTATTATATGATTTTGTACTTGCATTGTTACTGATTTAAGGTTTTTTGAATACTGTAATGTATTTTTGGAATTCAGAGGATGGAGTGTAGCAGGTTGGCAGTTTGATACAGTTATGAATTCCAAAAATAGATATTGGATTATGCTTGTAAACTGGTCTGTTCATCTGGGCATGATTAAGTTATGATTAGGGCGTTGACTGGGCCACGTCAGTAGGGCGTTGAGCCCCACCCCTTGGTGGGTGGGGTTTCAAATATAAAAGACATGGCAAAGGACAGAGTTGAAGCAGTTTTTGAGTTGGAGTTCTCATGTTGGAGTTTTGATGCTGGAGCCCGGGGAGGCGAGCAGACAGAGGAGCTTGGTCTTGAGGAAGGAGAGAAGGCCCCGGCATAGAGACGACCCATTTGCCTGATAGGCTACAGCTGGCCTTGTGGAGAGAGGCAAAGCCTAGAGAGCCTCATAGTCTACAGCTGGCCTTGTGGAGGAAACAGAGGAGCTAAGCCCAGAGAGAAACGGAGCCCCGGGAAGAGAGGAACCCAAGAAGCCTGAACCCTCACAGATGTCGGCAGCCATCTTGCTCCAATACGTGGCAATAGACCTTGGTGAGGGAAGTAACTTATGCTTTATGGCCTGGTAACTGTGGACTTCTACCCCAAATAAAATACCCTTTATAAAAACCAACCAATTTCTGGTATCTTGCATCAGCACCGCTTTGGCTGACTAATAGTTTCCATTTAATTATTATTTATAGTTTTGATCTCTCTGTCGAAATTACCTATCTGATCTTGCATGTTGCCTACCTTTTCCATTTGAGGCTTTAATATATTAATCACAGTTCTTTAAAATTTTCTGTCCGATAGTTCCAACATCTGTCTCATATGTGAATCTGGCTCTGATGATTACTTTGTCTCTTTATACTGTATTTTTTTCTTGGCATTTTTTTTTGCATACTTGTAATTTTTTCTTGAAAGTCAGGCATGTTATGTAGGAAAACAGATACTTAGGTAAAAAAATTGTTTGGAGAAGAGCACACATTTACTTCTGCTAGGCCTTTGGTGTAAGGATTTGTGTTTATCTACTCAGGAATTGAGTTATGTTTGAACACAACTCTTTTTGCCAGAGTTAAAGTTTGTTGCTACTAAGGGCACCAGAGACTTCATATTCCCCAGGTGATACCTTGTTGTTGTCTTCTTGCAGGGATTTGGATCTTCTGTTTATGTTGATCCCCAGAGAAAGCCTTTCTCTTGCAGCTTCATAAATGTATTGCACTGTTATTTTTACTTAATGTTTGTTATTTGGGTGGTGAGGTGTAGGGAGGGCATCCTCTTACATTCTGATTAAGCCTCAATCTTTCATAGACACTGTGGACCTGCATCTCAGGGATATGGCTTTATAAGTGTTTCTTGTTTCTCATCCAGGGATAGTGTTTCTCCCTTACCTTTCCCCATGCTGCAGTGTGTATCCACCAGCGTCCTTAAACTACACTTTTGAAGCCCTTCTCCCTGTAGATTAAGGCTTTTGTTACTTAAGGGAGATAGAGAAGATGTTTCTGGATGAAGTTTCAGTAGTAGCTCTTGTTTTTACCCCAGGTACAAGAAAATTTTACCAGTGCCCTCAGGGCACAGGTTTTGAAAACTACCCCTACAGATTAAGTTTACTCTTCACAAAGGGAAATAGAAGATGAGTCTGGATGGATTTCAGAAGCAGCTCTTGTTTTCCTCCCCCAGCCAGCACAATGGGAGCGATTTCCTTGGAGCCTTTCCCATACTCCATAGGAAAGATTGTTGGGGTTTCTGGAGGAAAAGCATGCAAGAAGAAGGGAATTACTTCAACAGAACAGGAGAACATCAAGATTAGTTTTGCGAGTAGTTTGCAAACATAAAAAAAAAAACACCCACATTGTAAAAACTGGTTTTTAACCTTTTCTAAGTTTACCTCTTGAAAATATGGAAGCTTGATGATAGAAGATTAACCCATCCAACATGTTAACTTCTTATGGGACTTTTGCAAAATAACAGTCATTTGTTAGAATCAAAACAGCTTTCCAGAACATATCCATATCACTGCCCTGAGGATGCTCTACGGAATACTGGAGATCCGTTCACAGAGCCACCTGATGGCTTAGCTCTGTTCCTAGTTGTGAGACCATGTCTGTGTCCTCACTTCCCAAGGCCTGCAGCCCACTAGAGTCAAAGATTCTGGTAGAGTTTGGCAGTAGTTCTTTTTCTTAATCAGATTTATATTCAGGGCTTGGTGGGTTTGGGGTGAGTGCCATCCTGGTCCTTGGTGTTAGGCAGTGAGGCTGACTTTTGCCCTCCATCTTGCTCAGAGTAATTTTGGACCGCTATACCCCATGGGAAATGAACTTCTGGCTACCATTGTTTGCTTCCAGTCCAGCAAGCCTGCCACTTTAACATTTATCCTTTTCTAAATTTTGTCCTGACCGTGTTTTTCTTTTCCTGACCATGTCTTTGTGTTTTCACTTTTTTATGTTTTGTCCATCACTGCCGTGTATTTGGGGCAGCAGGCTTTCCATGGCATGAACTTAGAAGGAAGTCAATGGAAATCTTTCCAGTGTGGACATTACTCTTCCCTGATTCCCTAAATTGGGTCTGCAAAATATGACTGTACACTTCTTGATGATTCAGGCTTATCATTATGACTGTGAGTTTCTGTGCCAGTCTATAAAGCAGTATTAGTCTTAGCCTGATTTAACGGAATGCAAGCTTCCTTTCTGGAAAAATGCAGGCAACTTTTAAAATTGTGATAGATCATTTAAAGCCATGTTGGTGGGTATTATATAGCTTAATAGTCACTACTATTACTGGCTGTGTGGGTCGATAAGCATGGTAAAAAACGTATGTGTGCACAACAAAAGATCAAAAGGGTCAATGCTATGCAAACCTGTGAAGTCAGTGAAGGCTTTTTCCCTGTTAGTCCCATCTTTCTCCGTATTCTACTCTTTGTCCCTTTGATGTTGGCCACTCCCTCCAATCCAGGTAGTCAGTATCCTCTCCCCTTCTGCTTTCTAGCTCCCTCTCTGATGCCTTGACTGAGGCAGTGTAGAGTCATAGGAAGAGCATGCCCTTGGATGGACTGGGCTTGAATTCCATTTCTGCCTTTCACTAGCCTGGCAAATTTTGGGAAGCCACTTTCCTTCCTTGAGGCTCTGTTTCTTCATCTACAAAGTGGGGCTAATAAATGCTATCTGCCTGATAAGACTGTGAGGAAGAAAGAAAGGTGATCATGTGTATGACGTGTCTACCACAGTGAGTAGCACATAATAAATGCTCAGAACATAGTAGTTGTTTATCCTTGTTCCCAGTATCTTTATTAAAGGGAATAGGAGGGACCAGGGTTAGCCTGTGTGGTTGATGGAAATCAACATTCTACTTAGAGAGAAGCAGCACAGTTATGGGAGTCAGAATTGGGAAAGTATGTGAAAATGCTAGGAGCCAGAGAGAGAGTAGACAGGTCGTGAAGAGCGGATATATTGGCAAAGCATCTGAACTTGTAGTAGGACCTGAAGTTTTATAGATAGGGAGTTGGTTTTAGGCTAGGTAGTCCAGGAGTTGAGAGATGAAAGGGCAGAATGGTCAGAGAAGAGGTCATAGGGCCTGATGAGACAAGCTGAATCTGGAGAGATTTAGGGAGAGTGGCATGGAAACAAAGGTACATAGGGTGAATGAAGGCAGGCTGTCAGACATCCGTGCCTGTGATGGTTTCTAGCTAAGGCGGAGCACATACTCCCATGACAAATTTCACCGCCTCCCCAAACCCCACTAAAACTACTACAAAATTATTTTTTGAAAGGCACAGACCCACAAGGATTGGAAAAACAGGAAAGGAGACAAGCAAATTTTGGATGCTAAAAAGCAGATGGATGAGTAGTAATTGACTTAGCAGACCCAAGAAGGCCACAAACTAGGAACCCTAAGCCATTAGTGGGAAAAGCAAAAAACAAACAAACAAACAAACAAACAAACAAAAACCCAACCTTATTCATCCCCCAAGAATCTTCAAAGGCTCTAACAGGTAACTCTGGAAATGGAGGTGAAGGGGGATGGGCACCAAAATAATGAGGGCTTTTTGAAAATTGTTTTAGAAGTTGGTCCATTCTCAAATTGCCCCCCACAGTTGATGTCACTGAGGGGATGGCCCTTTCCTGCCCTGACAGCAGTCTGGAGTTTTATTCTCTGGATAGGGTAAAGCAGAGGGCCTCCAGACTTGGAGTTCCCAGGCCCACTTGAGGGATGGGGTCTCATATTGAAAACATGGGGGCTAAGTGGAGGTATGCAGAATGAAAGCTGTGAAGCCCCAGGTTTCTTCCCTGACTCTGCCCCTAAGCCCCTGAGAGTCAGACCTTTACCCTCCAGCCTAGAGACCTGAGGAGTCTTCTGTAGCCCA
Source organism: Chaetophractus vellerosus (assembly GCA_004027955.1). Classification (NCBI taxonomy): domain Eukaryota; kingdom Metazoa; phylum Chordata; class Mammalia; order Cingulata; family Chlamyphoridae; genus Chaetophractus; species Chaetophractus vellerosus. The sequence goes on along the minus strand of PVKH010049948.1, from coordinate 2,685 downwards.
TGTGACCAACCCAAGAAGAAAGATTCTAAGGTTAGTGAGACCGAAGGTTTCCCCCAGTAAAGGACCCAGCTAGCTTACTCTACAATGAGGCTCATAGTCTAATACTGTGTGGTAGAGGAGGAGGAGGGCATCAATTCAGTTGAGGGTATTTATTTTTAGAGTGGGAGGGGAGACCTGAGCAGGTTTGCTACTTCAGGGAAAGGAGCCAGACAAAGAAGAGGGAGAGATTAGAGAGTGTGGAATGAGGAAGTAATTGATGGAGTGAGGCACCAGAGGAGGCAGGATGGTATGAAATCCAGAGCACAAATGGGAGGGACAGCCTTAGGCAGGAAGAAGAACACATTTTCCTCCCACTGAGATAGGATGAGAAGAAATGAGGATTGGGTGACGACTCTATTTAATCCATTGTTATTTTGCACCTAGTATGTCCAAGCCTTTGTGCTGGGTGGCTTTCATTCACCCATCCACCCATTCATCCAACATTTTTCAAGCAACTACTGTGTGTTTCAGGCCCTGTGCTGGGTGCTGAAGATAAAGAGATGAAGCAAACAAGGTCCCAGTCCTCAAGGAGTTCACAGTGTTGCCGGGGAGACAGTCCCATAAAAACAGGTGTGCAAAGCAAGACCGGGAGACAATGGGAGCAAGGAACACTAGAGAGTAAAGGGAATTAAGCCAATATGGAAGTGTGTATAGAGCAAGACACATGCCATATACATGGCACAGACTACTCTGTGGGTTCAAGGAAAGAGAGATCTCATCCAGCGGGGCCGATCTACACAAGCTTCATAAAGTTAGTTGGTTTTTGAGTTGAAACCAAGAGGATGCCTAGGGTTTCTTTCAACATGTGGGGATGTGGGGTGTGGGGCAACCAAAAGGTGGAAACAGATGCAAAGACCCAGAAGCAGAAAATTGAAGAGGACGCATCCAGGGAAGAGGGGCTAGACCTGGGAACCCAGATATGCTCTGAGGCAAGTAGTGGGAGGTACAGTTGGAAAGCAGAAATAGGATGAGATGCAAAAATATCATTGAAGCAACAACACAAAATGCAAACAGATTGAAATAACGGATTGTGTAACAAAACAAAACAAAACGCCTCTGGTCTGGGAAACTAGAAACATGGTTCCGTTATAGGCTAAGCTCTGCCACAAACTCGCTTTGGCTATGTATATCACGACTCAATGTCTGTGAACATTGGTTTCTTCATCTGTCAACTGGTAGCAAGAACACTTTCCCTGCCTATCTCATGCGATTGTTGCTGGGATCCATATGAGACAGTGCATATGAAAACACGCTTTTACAATATCTGTAAAGTGGATACACATTTCCTGGAGGCACGTCAACAACTGAATAACAACCAAGGGAGCAAATTTCCTGAAATATTCTGCTATGAGACTCAAACAAGTTTGCAAAGCTAGTTGGTTGGTAACATGGTGAGTGAATCCAATCCTGTGGATTTGGAATGTCTATACGTCAAATTTATATACAATAAAAATAGATTTGCACACTCCTGGTAGCCCATCAATGAACATCAAACAGCACTTATTCTATTAGAAATGTAATGACCATCAAAAATATGCAAGTTTCCAGTTCTTCTTCATTCACTAACCAACATTCAGTGACCACTCTGCTGTGCACTGAGGGCAGGCTCAGTGGGGGAGAAGCAAATATGACTTCTGCCCTCAAGATTGCCCTCCTCCATGGGAGTCAGACATACTAACAGGCAATTGTAATCAAAACCAGTCTTTTGCAGGTGAGGTTTTAGTCACATGGCATAGCATCATTACCCCAATTTTACAGGTGAGCAAACTGAGACTTAAAGAGCAGGTGCCAGAACAAGTATTCTAATCCAGGTCTTTCATCTCTAGGTCCAGGGCTTTTTCTGCCTCACCGCAGCTGCCCTCTTTTGTTTCATAAATGTGTTGGGCTTAATGCATATGATGTAAGATAACTTCTTTTATATGGGCCCCTGCCCATCCCAGACTACCTCTCCTTTCCAGGCGATAGACAGGAATTTGGGGGTTAGAGCACCTCAATGTGTCCAAAATGTTGTATTTCAGATATTTAAAAAAGAAAATAAAAGCCTTCCCTTTACAAGTTCCTTTTGAAAGGTCCTCAAGATTCCAGGAGCGAGTGTGTGTGTGTGTGTGTGTGTTTGGAAGAGGGAGGGTTGGGAAACGCTGGCCTAGGTAGGTAGAAAATGGGATGTGTGCCTCAAGAAAAAGGAACTTGCAGAAGAAGACAGGAGAAAACAACCACGGAAAGAAAAGAGTTCTCAAGAGGTAACAGGAAAGTGGTGTCTTCTGGCCAGGTCTACTACTTCATTGGCTTTTCCATAAAAAGCATATAGGGAAAGTGGTTTCCTTCATGGTGTTTTTCTTCTGGGAAGTTTCTGGGAGTTATATTTCTGGAAATATTGCAGACTAGATAACCTGAAATCCTTCGTTGATACAAAGTGCCTAGAAAAGCCGGATAAGTACTGGGCAGTGGTTGCCAAAAACTACATCCTGTAAGTGTCTGGGAGCCTCAGTCCATTCCAACACTAAAGCAACTGGAAAAAAAAAATGAAGGAATTGTACTAAACTTCCAAGAGCCTTTCCATCCATTTCTCTCCACCCTCTCATTCTTTGGTGTTTTGTATGTAATATGGAAGTTCTTTGGGCACTAACACAGATAGCCAGGCAGTGG
>PVKH010049947.1:0-10046 GCA_004027955.1 Chaetophractus vellerosus | reverse complement strand
TGAGAATGGAAGCCGCCATGGGCGGGCCGGAGCCGCCGTGGGCAGGGCAAAAAGCTGCCACGGACAGGCAAAAGCCGCCACGGGCAGGGCAGGTCGCCTGCAAATCGAGCACAGCCAGCCACCCGCGAACTGGAGCCGGCCGTGATGGAAGCAGAATCCGCCCACAAGCGGGGAAAGCCGCGCCTGCGCAGTGACCAAGGGGAGATATGTAATAAAATAAATAAATCTTTAAAAAAAAAAAAAAAAAAAAAAAAAAGTTCTAATTAGTCTTTACCTTTTTTACATGTCTAAAATATTTCAAAATAAATATTTCAAATGTCCTAACACGTTATATATAGACAACTATGACTATTTTCTATTGTTAGTTTTATTTGGGAGTATTACAAAAAACATTCATGTTAATAGCTTAAAGAGTACTAAAAAGAAATTCTGGCTTATTTTTAGAATCTTCTTTCATGATTCTTAACCTTTTCAATGCTGTGAAAAGCATACTTGTTTTTTAATTGATTGTACAACTTTTTAATTGAAAATAGCATGGAATATTTTTTTTTATTGTTATTCTTTTACTTTTAACTGTGGAAATTTCCCACTTATCCAAGATGGAGAGAAAGATTATCTATTGAATATGCAGCTTTCAATTACTATCAACATTTTGCCAATCCTGTTTCCTTTATCCTGTGCTCACTACTTCCCCTTAAAGAGTATTCTAAAGCAAATCCCAGCATCATATCATTTCATCCCCAAATGAAACACGTACTATATATTTATGACATAAGCGCTATGCTTACCCTCTCTACTCGCCCAAAATAAACTCACACAATAGTCAAGCCTAATCCTGTACTATCCATGGCCTCTATTCTCACATTACATTCATTATTATCCTTCAAGTCTTGGCACATACTGTTTCAATACCTATGTGAACTATTCTTAATCTAGAACTTGGATGTTCTACTTTCATGAGATGATATTCCTTTGTTATGAGTTTTTACAATATTGCTGATTTAGATTACTTTGCTGTGTTTATGCAACAGTGCAGCAATTTTACAACTAAATGAGCCACTGACCTTCTGGTTAATAAGTTCTGGTAGACAGTTTACACAATAGTCTGATAAGCAACCCTGTAAAACTCACAGAACTTTAAAAGTACTTTGGAATATCTAAAGAAAATGTGGAGTTGCATTCTTAATAATCAGTAATATTCACTTTTATTTTAAAGGAAACATGTAAGGTTTGCTTCCAATCATAATTTTAGGGAATCCACTTTTAGACTATTTGACTTTAATATTCATTAAATTTTAAGCACATGATGCTCAATCACTGTTTAAAAAATATCATGGGATGCTTTCAATCACTTTGAAATAAAACAAGAGTTAGCTGGCAAGTGCTGTAATTGGCTTTAGGGAGAGACAGATTTTAGGGAACTCTGTGATTTACAAAAAAAACCTACATCATGCTAGAAAATCTAAAGGTTTGCAAAGTAACAAATAATCATTAGGACACAGAATTTCTAAGAGTAGCAAGTCATCATTATGCAGTGGTAAAAATCCCTCAAGAAGTCAAGAGATGCTAAATAAAAACCTGCCTAAAAAGTAATCTACAGACTCAGTTGCCAAAAACATTTCAATCAGGAAACATGAAATAACCCTGTAAAATACTAGTGGATGACTGGGGTGAGCAGTAGGGGTGGGGGACTGGGGGGAGGTTATGAGAAGGTTCTAAAGGAGGAGTAAAAAAGAGACATATAGGCATACTTCACTTTTTGTCAAACCACTTTGGACTTTCAAAACGTTTTCACTGAGATTCTAACATAATAAGCCTTTCCCTAATTTTCCACCAAATACTGGGTGCACAATATCAGCATACATTTTTATTTGATCCACTATAATACACTTTAAAAATAAAGTTTTTGTTTTTATTTTAACTCAGGCATTAAAAAAGCACTAAGTTTCAAAACTTACATCTGAACCCACACTTCTCACGGTACTTTGTAAGACAGGTTTAGTCACAGAAAGTTTTCCATTCACTGGGCTATTCGCCATAGGGGCCGGTACTACATTCACCATGTGATGAGGTAGCTGTGTTGCTCCCCCAGCAACGGTAAGGACTGGCTGAGGAGAGGGCAGAACTCCAGATGCCTGAAGTTGTACCACAGTGGGCTGAGAGAGCAGAACCGTCTGACCTGCATTAAAGAAACAGAGAAAAAAAAACAAAAGAAATCAGAGGGTACTAGTTCAACATTTAGGACTCTCCTGCAGATGTAATAGATAAGGTCACACTGAGGGATTCAATGCCACCAATTAAAACACAATCAATAGCAGCACATGTTCATGGTGACTTTAGTTGTATTTTTAGTGACACCAACAAAAACCATTCCCTTTGAGGTTTTGACTAACAAGACATTTCTGTATTTATTTTTCTCAACTATACACAGACCAAGTCTAGTAAGTTATAAATACATTTTTCTAAGTATTAACCTCTTAAGTTTATTAGTACTAAAGGATTTCTCTTATTATAAACAACAAATATTTTATACTGAATACAGAAAACCACATATTTTAAATTAACAGGATTTACAAACACATAAAAGACTAAATATGTATGAACCAAAACTCAGTAACTCAATACCTGGAAGAAATAAGGGCTACCAAAAAAAAAAAAAGTTTAGCTAAGCAGCACAGTAAACCATACACACGTAATTTAAAAGAGTGTACTCTTACCAACCCTTATCCCCTTCCCCCCTAAAAAAGGCCTACTTTTTATTTTCTTAATCTTCATATTTATCATTATTTTTAAAAGATAGTATTCTGAGGATAACAGTATCACTAAACTAAAGAAAATGTATACAACTCATAGCACTGGTCTATGACAATTTTACTTGTCTGTCAAGTGTTTCCTTTCAGATCTGGCCAATTTTATAAGATACCAAAAGCCTTGCCTAATTTTCACATCTGCTTGAAGCCTACCTAGCAAAATAATGGTACTATAGTAACAGGCAACTAAAATTCCATATAAATTTATAATTCTTAAGGAATAAAAAGCATTTTACTTTCAGTCAGTTTAACAAGATCCATATAAAACTCTACACAGTATTTCAAAGGATCAGGGAATATTAAATATCAAAATAATGCTTCAAAACACCTGTTGGTTAAGAACTTCCATCAAAGCTAAAAAAGATCACTTTTACAAAAGCAAAGACTTGATGATTCAGATGGCCTCAAAAAGCATGCTAAGTAGCAGAATTAATTAATAGCATTTTTTATCCCAGATAAGTTAGATAAATTAGTAAAAAGAAATATTTAAAAATAATTTCATACATTTGTAATACATATGGTTTACTTGGGTATAAATGATCACTAAACATCTTTTATCTTGTCATTTTTCCTTAGACTAACTTCAATGAAATAACATATAAAATGGCAAATGACTCATAAGCAGATTTATGCTTAGGCCACACATGCAAATAAAAAGTAATTAATACATAAGATAAATAACATATGACCACGTGCTACATTTTAGTAACACTTATTAAGAAATTACAGTCAATCTGGCACTATGAAAAGATATACTCATCATACTATAAAACTTAAACCAGGGGTTCCCAAACCTTTTGAATATAAGTACCCTTCTTGATTATCAAAAAATGTCATGGTCAACCCAGATAATCATGGTTGCCCTTTCAGATTCTGTGAAATAATATAATACATGATGAGAAAAAGCTTTTAAGAATTTAATAATGATTCAAAATGAATTTGTAATTTATTAATCAAAAATATAACTAAAAAATCTGCGATACAGCAATATATATGAAACAAATTAGAAAATGCTTGCTACAAATATGCGTTTACAGATACCTTGCAAATTGCCATAAGCTACTCCTACTACCTACATCCCAGGACCCACAGCCTATAGGTTGAGAACCACTGACTCATACTAATACTTTAAGAACATTATAGGAAGCAGTGTCTTACATCCTCTGAGTTTACAAAAATATGATTAAAAAAAGACAAAAACACTAAACACTAATGAACTTGGAGACTATTCCAAGGAACAGAGGAGCTGGTAAACAAAAACTTGAGTCATTTCAATGAAGGAATTATACTGCAGCTCCAGTTACAGATGTCCAACATCAGCAGATAACATAAATTAAGATGGATATGGTTTTGTAACACTTTTTAAAGCTAATTAAGAAAAATAATCGAAGTCTGTGTTGTCCATTGCCTATCACCAACACCTTGCTAAGAGAACTGCATCACAAAGCAAGTAGGATGGAAGAATACTAAAGCAAGTTCTGTGCACCAAATGCATCTCTAAGTCCTACCTGGCCATTTGCTGCCTCCTTTATTCCAAATTGTACATCAAGCCCTCTCATCCCAACGTACCAAATTAATCTCAAATTACCCAGCACCTAAATAAGGATCGTCTAAATATTCTAGGCACATTCAAGTTCAAGACGGGGGTGGGGGGAACGGGACACACAGGGATGGGGACAGACAGGACAAAAAACTCCTATGGTGACTTGCTAAATGCTCATTTGCTAGATTCTGACCAGACCACGAACCTCCAATGGAAAAGACTCTTTGGGGCCTTAATAGTTATCCATTGAACATAGTTACCACTGTTCCAAAAGTAGAAACACTTAAAAAGGACACACCAAAAAGCTCTATATCCATTTCAGCATGCTCAAAATTCTCTTCGGCATTACATGCAAATTCTCCTTAATGGAACACGCTGGATACTTGTGACTATGTATAACTCACTATTTTGATAGTTCTTCCTTTAAATATTTTAATCTATGTATCAAATAAGGGCCTACTTTGTATAAAGTGGTATAGCTGTGTGACTATGGGCAAATAATTTCTCTGTGCCTTAGTTTTCTCATCTGTTTATTGGAAATAATAATAATACCTATGCTTACAAAGTTGACCTAAAGATTGATTAATCCATTCAAGCACTTGCAAAAGTGTCTGGCACACAATGAGAGAGTAAATACTAGCTATGATTATTATTATCATTATCTCCTTTTCTGTGTAATAAGAACTCTCATGTATGCTTTATACTCTAGTCATATTAAGGTCAGGCTATTACTTTTTATAGATGTGTTTTAAGTAATGGCTATGGCAACTATAATGAGGCTCTTCACAAGTTTAAATTCTTAGCCTTTAGGGAGACAAGGTCCTTTTGAGAACCTGATGTAAATTCTGGAGACTCTCCCTTGAAAACTCTACATATGAACACATACCAGATTTGCATTTTATTTCAAGGAGTTCATGAAAGCTTAACACCCTTTTAGAGATCACAACCACAAAAACCCCAATTCTACAGGATTGCTGACAGTTTCAATCCTGCACTCAAACTAAACAGATTTTTTTTGTTTTTGTTCGGGTGGGGGGATGCAGGGTAGGTGTTAGGATTGAATTATATCCCCCACAAAGGCATGTTCAGGTCCCAACTCCTGGTCCTGTGGGTATGAACCCATTTGTAAATAGGACCTTTGAAGATATTATCAGTTAAGCCACCCCCAAACTGAACAGGACAGACCTTAATCCAGTATGGCTGAAGTCTTTATAAGCAAGGGAAACTGGACACAGAAGGAGAAGCCATAGGAAGTAGCCAAAAGCTGGAAATCAACAGAACCCAGAAGAGAAAGGAGAAGATGCTGCCACATGCACTGACATGTGAAAGAAAAGCCAAGGAAGCAAGCTTTCTAGCCTCTGTAACTAAGAGCGAAATCTTGCTGTTAAGCCAACCCATTGTTGTTAAGCAGTTAAGACAGTAGGGATTGATGGATTTTCACTGATCCATCCACTCTCTCATCTAGTTCTTCTTATCAATGTCATATATTCTATGACCATAGAGCAAAACAAAGCTAATACAATATCTCAAAAACAAATTTATGATCTTGCCCTCATTAAAACCATGATCCAAATAAATAAGCTAACTATCCATAGCTAGAAATATAACCATAAAAGCAAATGTACCACTGATATTTATTTACAATCCATAGCCCATTAGTAACACCTAGTTCTACTTGATGCTAGTAAAGTACATCCAGAAAAAAGAATGCTGCACAAGTTTTCCTGCAGTTATGTCTACATACAACAGTATAAATACAAAGATAAATAATCTGCCTAAAGGAGCTCTATGTCTAAATGATTCCTATGTCTGAATAGCAACAAATCCTCAAACTTGAACTTCTTTCAATACTGACCTAAATTCTGTGTAGAATTACAAGCATGTGAGGCCACCTGGTGGATAAAATATAGAAACACACAAAATCTTAGCTACTTTAAGGCAGAGTTCAGGGCCCCTTTGTAGAGAACCAAGCTCTTTTACTAATGCCTAGCTCAATATCCTGTATACTAAATCATATAGCCTCCTCCGAGATTAAGATTCTACTACAAAAACACCTATTAGACCTGAAAAAGACCATATTATTTTAAAGATGACCTCTCATTTTAAAAAATGTTCATAGCCACAGAAACCTCAGAATAAAATGACACCAACAGGGAAGCAGATGTGGCACAACCAGTTGGGGAACCGCCTACCACATGGGAGGTCCTGGGTTTGGGTCCCGGTGCCTCCTAAAAGAAGACAAGCAGACAACTCACTCGCCACAATGAGCAGATGCTTAAACAAGCAGATGCCACAAGCCAGCAGACGCCACAGCCCACGGGGAGCGGATGTGGCTTAGGCCGTTGGGCGCTTGCCTCCCATGTGAGAGGTCCTGGGTTCAGTTCCCAGTGCCTCCTGGAGAAGGTGAGCAAACAATGAGCAGATAGATGAGAGAATCATCTGGGGAAGATAAAGCTGAAAAATAAGAAGAAAGTAAACAAATAAATCTTAAAAAAAAAAAAAAAACGACACCCAGAAATTTTCCAGGTTTTCTTCTTCATTATGAGTGGTTACATGAAACCAAAAGTCTTAGAGAAGGGTATTTCCACAATTAAAACTTTAAGAAAAAAGAAGTGTAAGATATACTCAATCTGAATAGCAATCTCTCATTAGAACAGGAATCACATACCAGTCATCTCTGCAACCTCCTCAGAGCAAAGGACATTCCTGACACACAGCACAGTACATGCTCAAAAACTACAACCTGAATTAAAACAAATCATATGACACAAGCTGTACTTCCTTCCAATTAAACATACACAGCCTCAAATTGCATTCAGGTACCTTTAGTGGGTGCAGGTTGTATACTGATAATGGGCTGCTGCTTTGCAAGTGGCATAAGTGTTGGTAGTGTCTGAATAATGATGGTTTTTGCTGGAACACTGGAGTTGGTTTGAGTCTTGGGTGCTGCTGGAAGTAATAAAGGCTTAGGCTGAAATGAAGATTTTGAATTTAGCTGATTTTTTTTCTTTGGAGTCAGGCCATTTTCTGGAGAAAAAACAAACAAACCACAAATCAGTGTGAAGGCAATTAGGCAAACCCTAGAAAACAGATTCTATCACAAACCTTTCTTTACACATTATCTTCACCTCTGAGTAAATACCTTTAATTGAAGGTTAAGCATAGTTACTCTATACCCTACAAGACTGAAGAAAAGTTATGAAATTGAAGTCTTTTTAACCAAACATGAAGCTTTGAGAAGCAGATGCATGAACTGGTAAAGAAGAATAGCTAAAATCACTGAATAAAGCCTGGAGGTTAATAAGGTAACAAATGTCATGGTGAATGGCCCTCAGATCCAGTATGTTAATTAAAACTTGGAAATCTCTCCTGAAGATGATGGGGACTAGGTCTATTTTAAAGAATCTTTCACCTACAAAGACAGAGACAACCAAAGAAGATTATTTCTTCCCTTTCCTCTCCACACTGAATGATCCCTAACAACAAAAAACTTAAGTTCACTCATTTAAAAACAGCAAGCCAGCTTTATAAATATATATTTAATCCAATGTTTCCTTTTAAGAAATAGAACCCAAATTCAGTCTGAAAAAGAAATAACAGGAATTAGGAGATGGCATAATACCAATTTTATTCCTAGGGCCAATAGTGGGCTTATCTTCCTTCAGAAGCTCTGCTGAAGAGGGACTATTAGCGCTTTCACCATATAAAGAAAGGGGAGACATCTGGGAACTGGAAGACAAATCCAACTCCTCCTATAGCAAAATAAAACAAAAGTAAATTCATGCAGAAGAGTATAATCTTTGAGTAACAAATTTCTTAGAAAGAAAGGCAATTCCCATACATAAACAAAGAAACAATTTGAGGCAAGGTATGATATATTAGAGACCACATCTATATATTAATTACTGAGAGACTATGGCTAAATCAACATATCCACCAATACTAAAGGAAAAATAACTCAAAATGCAGAGTATGTCTATACCATCATCTTTACATTAAGGATATGAATCACTGATTTGATTCTACACATCCTCCCATAAACTTTATATTTTACTTGGTTCATTTTCATACATTTAATATCATTTTAAGGCTGCAGTTAAAATGGTAATATATGTCCCCACAATCTCTTTTATTTAGTATTGTAAGAAGTTCAAAAGCAAAATAATTCTTATTATTTTTCTACCTATTAGCACTGCCTTTGTCCTAAATGTTCTGAAAGAAAGACAGACATCAAAAGAAGCAAGACTATTTTCTTTTATTTAATTGGTGAATTGATAATACTGAGACATAAAATGATAACATTAATACTTTTACAAAAGTCCTTTAGCATTTTTGATGGATCTGCCCCATTTTGTTAGAGCAAAGAAGTTTAACATAGGATAAAAGTAGCATTGCAATTGAGAGAAAAAAAGATTATATATATAACAGTGGAATGGGCATAATCTCCACTCAAGCCATCTTCAAAATCTATAAAATCATTAGAAGAAAATGTAAGCAAATACTTGTTTACTCTCAGATTGACATAGGCCTTATAGTCAAGAAACCCAGAAGGCATAAAGGAAGAACATACAAAAATGAGAACATTTTGAAAAACAGACCATAAACAATGTTAAAAGACAAAATACTGGGTGTTACAGTTTGATGTAATTCTGAATTCCAAAAATCGAAATTGAATCATGCTTGTAAACTGATCTGTTCATTTGGGCATGATTAAGTGATGATTAGGGCATTGACTGGACCACTTCAGAAGGGCTTTGAGCCCCACCCCTTGGTGGGTGGGGGAATCGAATATAAAAGGCAAGACAAAGGACAGAGGGAACAGATTTGAGAAGTAGTTTTTGAGAAGCAGTTCTGATGTTGGAGAGAATGCCCCAGGAGAAGAAAAGTGAGCCGTTTGCCTGATAGTCTACAGCCTTGTGGAGGAAACAGAAAAGCTAAGCCCAGAGAGAAACGCAGTCACAGGAAACGAGGAACCCAAAAAGCCTGAACCCTGGCAAACGTCGGCAGCTGTCTTGCTCCAACACATGACAGTGGACTTCGGTGAGGGAAGAAACTTATGCTTTATGGTCTGGTAACTGTAAGCTTCTACCCCAAATAAATACCCTTTATGAAAACTAACCAATTATTGGTATATTGCAAAGGCACCCCTTTGGCTGACTAATACACTGGGGGCCTCTTACTCAGATGGCTGAGTAAGAAGTTCCAAGAGTTATTTAGCTCATCCTACAGGGCAGTAAGAAATCTAAACGAGCTATCTAAAGCACCTCTTTGGGAGGCCCAGGAGATCAGAAGAGCATCCTGCAACATCCTTGAAAGAAGAGAAGGAGGAGACTGCCCATCAGCACTGAAGATTCGTGAGTAGAGCACTCCATGTGCAGAGGTCAGTGCCCATCCTCCACTAGAGGTACAAGCCACCTCGGGAGCTATTCTGTGGCTGGAATTAGAAGCTCCATTTCCCAAAAATGGGGGAGGAAGAGAAAGTTGGGCACTGATTTCAGCTACTGATTAGTAAATTCAGCTGGCTAATGTATAATTTAAAGAACAGCTAAAGTTTGACCCTGCCCAAATTGGAAAGAGGCTGGTGGCCACTATTTTAACTCCTCCCCCAGCCTGAGGGGCTGAGGGGCTGATTGAAAACCACAGTGATGGTAGAGACTGGCTTTTTTCCACCCAGATTGGATTGCAGCCCTAGC
>PVKH010049946.1:0-10046 GCA_004027955.1 Chaetophractus vellerosus | reverse complement strand
TTAAGCGCCTGCCTTCCACATGTGAGGTCCTGGTTCAGTTCCTGGGGCCTCCTAAAAATTAAAAACAAACAAACAAACAAAAACAAACAGACAAGGAGAAGACAAAGAGCAAAAAAACAATGAGCAGACAACAAGCAAAAACAATGAGCCAAAAAAAAAAAAGTGAGCAAAAACAACAAGCAAACAGACAAGAGAGCCATCATGGGGGTGAGCGGTGGGAAATGTACAAGGTTCCTTTTGGATTGATCGAAATGTTTTGGTAATGGAGGGTGGTTATGGTAACACAACACTAAACGCAATTAAGAGCACTGAAATATATATCTGAATACGGTTAAAAGGGAAAATGTTAGATTGTATATATAGTAAAAGAATAAATTTTTTAAAAAGAATCTATAGAACTACACTACACAATGAATCCTAAGTTAAACCATGGACTTTAATTAATATTACAATTATAAACATGTTCTATCATCAATCATAACAAATGTTCCACATCAATGCAAGGTGTAGGTGGTGGGGTGGTGTACGGAATTCTGTATGTTGTGCATGACTGTTCTGTAAACCCAGTTTCACTAATAAAGAAAAAAATGTTTAAAAAAATCTATCAGTCTGGTAAAGGAGGTGGTGAGGATTGTACAACATTGTGAAAGTAATTAGCAGCACTGAATTTTATATTTGAAACTGGTCAAAATGGTAAATTTTGGGGTTATACATACATTACACAATAAAAAAATTGTAAAACCATAGAAATGTACAACACAAAGAATGAACCATAATGTAAACTATAGACTGCATTTAATAGTATAATTATTATAATATTTCATCAATTGTAACAGAGGCACCACACTAATGAAAAATTGTTAGTAATAGGGAAAACTGTGTGTTTGTGTTGGGGTTGGTATACTGGAACTCTGTACTTTCTGCATACGTTTTTTTCTGTAAAACTACAATTTCTCTAACTAAAAAAAAATGAGAAAAAACTATTAGTCTGACTTATTTAATAGTCAAACATAGTACAAAAAAAATAAACTAATCCCAGTGAACTCTAGAATATAATACACTGATAAAGGATGCTAGAGAAATGAATTTTGCTTCTACCTTTAGTAATGTCACCATCCTATTTTGATAAAAACCATTCTAAGAATTTGGAAATCATGATTCAAAATATGTGATTGCAACATGAAAATTCCAATTTTTCATATATTTTAAAACACTACTGGGGCCGGCTGTAGCCCAGTTGGTAGGGTGCCGGTTTACTAATAGGAGTCCCTGGGTTCAGTTCCCGGGGCCTCCTCAAGTGGGCAGACCACCTTGAGAAGGCGGGCCACTGCGGGCAGGGCAAAGCCGCCGCGGGCAGGGCAAAAAGCTGCCGTGGGCAGGGCAGGCCCCCGCGAGCAGGCTGGCCGCCGCGCGGTGAGCCAACACGGCAGGTCGCCGCATGGGGGTACAGCCGGACATGGAAGAGCGCAAGAATGAGCATGGCAAAAACAAGCAGAAGGGGGGGATATGTAATAAATAAAAATAAATCTTAAAAAAAAAAACCCACTACTGGCATCCAGAAACTATTGGAAAACAGGCTTAAATATCACACACTCTTGAAGTGTTTGAAATAGAATTAACATTTTGATGAGCTAAACTCTTAAGTAACATTGGTCATGTAGTTAACATTTAACATGAATAAAGTTTTAGCAGGAAAGCAGTTATTATTTTATGACATTTATAGAGAGTAGGAAAAGAGTAACCGATTGTATGTCAGAATTTTTGATTCCCAGTGTATTAGTCAGCCAAAGGGATGCTGATGCAAAATACCAGAAATCTGTTGGCTTTTATAAAGAGTATTTATTTGGGGTAGAAGCTTACTGTTACCAGGCCATAAAGCATAAGTTACTTCCCTCACCAAAGTCTGTTGCCACATGTTAGAGCAAGATGGCTGCCAACATCTGCCAAGAGTGCAGGCTTCCTGGGTTCCCCTCTTCCGGTGGCTGATTTCTCTTCCGGCTCAGCTGCTGTGCTTTCTCCACAAGGCCAGCTGTAGGCTATCAGGCTAACGGCTCATCTCTCTTCCTGAGGCCCCTGTCTGTGTTTAATGGAGACCTCTCCTTCTTCACAAACCTGCTTTTCTGCGTGTTTACTTCTGGGCTCCAGGATCAAAACTCCAACTAACTCATGTCCTACTGATGTGGCCTACCTAATCAAAGCCTTAATCATAATTTAATCAAGTATGAGTGAAACCTCTGAATCCAATACAATCTAATGTACCCAGAGGAAAGGGCCAATTTACAAACATAACCCAATATCTATTTTTGGAATTCATAAATAATACCAAACTGCTACACCCAGCCAATGAATGTTGCTAAGTCTAGTCTCTAAGTACCTCAACTAAAAACAATATTTTAGATTGCAGGGCCTAAAAATTATCTTTCTGGTAGATTTTCGAACAGTTTTTGATAACAAAATAGTATGAAGTTTAAGGGTCTGCTTTACTATGTTGTAAGTGTAACACAAAACTGCTTCTGCATGTGAAAAAAAAAGGGGATGCTGTCATTGGCTTTAGGAAAGTAATTTCTCCGATTTACCATTTTGGTGGATTTTTAAAAACATAAAACTGGTGGAAAATCAATGGCTGCATCTAACACCTAGTTCAGCATTTTTCTTTGATCTTGGTTCCTTTGATTTCTTGATACTCCACTGAAAGTCTATAGCTGACAGAAAGAATTTATTTTTATGCAGGAATGTTAAAAAACACTTATAATGGCCACGTGAATGGTTCTATGAAGGAAAGGGTTGAGCTTATCCCCACAGAAGAAGAAAACTCCCGAAATGATGTATTGAGTTATTTAGCAGCACTGATGAGGTTTCACTTGCAGAACATTAATCCTGGGATTACTACACATCAGGCATGAGCATATCAGTTCATAACCTGACAAGAGACATCTCATTACATCAGAGGCTTAAAGTGTAGACTCCTGTATTTTTACAGCTACTAGAACCTTCTTTTCTGATTTCTTTGACTGTGAGTGTAAATTGGTAACATCATCAGCTGTTATTGATTTTGCTGTCATAAAAAACATAGAGTCATCTACTAACTTCTCATTCTGACAGATCCAGGGGTAAGCGGAATGCTAGAAGAGCAGGAGATGGTGGGGCATGATTTACTTCTTTAAAAAACTTAGTTATAGCAATAGTATTCTTTATTATGATAAAAGAATAGTGCCAGGCAAGGCTTCAAAATTTTTGGTTACATCTTTATACTTCAGTTTTTGTCTGAGAAAACTATATATAAAAAAGAAGGGAGTGTGCAGAATCAGATTGAGGAAGGTCAGATATCCTCTGAGGGTGTTTTCTTCTGATGTTTGAGACTAAAGAAACTGCCCAACTGACCAATCATTCCTGCTTTGTCAATATTAAAGATACACATAATTTAATCTAACCTATATTCTGTACTGGAGGTTTCCTTTTTTGTTCTTATTATATCATCAACCTAAAAACAACAAATTTGGAAGGCAGTGCTTTCAGGAAGGCCTCTCCTAACTGCTCATGTCTCCTTAATATTCTATGGATCTTGGCACCCTACAAAGGGTCTCTGCTTTTGCCTTCTCTAGTCTTACTTTTTAAAATATCTCTTCTCCACATAGTTGTCTGAAAGCACCCTGTGAACTAATATAGCTTTTTTTTTTTTTTACTAAATAACCTTGAAATGGGGTGTTGAGTATTCCTCTAGTTATTAAACCAGAATCTCAGTTTTGCATACTATCTTCTGACCTTATGTCCTACACATGGAAAATAATCTCAGGAGATAGAGAAGAATAGAGATTTCCTTAGAGTTAAAGAGTTGCTTTTGTGTAAATGAAAATAAACTACTGCTCTTGTTCATTGGGTCATTTTTGTACTCCATATACTGCTAGAAAATATTTTTTATGAAATAGAAAATGGGAGATGTTTTTCATGAAATGGTAAAAAGAAATCTGATTTTAAGTCACTAAATAGTTTAAAAATAAACCAGGGGAGTGGATGTAGTTCAGTGGCTGAGTGCCTGCTTCCTGTGTACAAGGTCCTGGGTTCAATCCCTGGTACCTCCTAAAATAGATAGATAGATAGATAGATAGATAAATAAATAAGTCAGCAAAAATCTGATGAAATCTTAATTTGAGAATATGATATTAAAATAACATGTATATATGAATGAACTCGTTACCAAAAAATTCAGAAATATATATTATATTAAAAGATGGTGTATATATACAGCACTTTTAATGTAATACTGAGAGTAAAAGGCAGTTAAATAAATTATCAGAAGCCATTAACAGTTACTATTCACCACCTGATTTTACATTTTAAATCAGTAATATCCATGGGCATTTAACCTACTTTTTAAACTGCTGGGGTTTTGGAAGTCTCTTAAGTAAATCTAAATTTAAGCAATTTTTCAAAAGGAAATTAGTTACCTAAAATAAAAGCTAGGTGTCATGTGAATCTTTATGGAAGCACTTTTATTTACTCAATAAGCTGTAAATGATTCTATTTGAACTGTTACAGTCCATCAGCTAAATACATAGTCACAATACAAAATGTGTCTACTAAAATTCTGCATTTAAAAAATCTTATGAAATATAGTAATTGGACATGTCCAATAGCCATTTTTCAAGGCTTTTAATAACTTAATTTTCTGAGTGTTTTCCAAACAAAAATAAAGAATAAGTATGGTAACAAAATAATCACTCAATAAACTGGCTATAAATCAAAGCCATTTTGCAGACCAAGGCTTCTAAAACAATGACACTAAGCCATTTGTCTCCTGTGTAGCATTTATGATCAAGTTAAGTCTTCTAGAATTTAGTATTATAAAAAATGAGGGGGAATGTGATTTAGTGAACCTAAATAGCATTGCATGGAGATTATACTAAGCATATAGTATGGTGAAAAGGATACTAGACTGGATATCAGAAAAACTTTAGTTTCTCTTTCTAGTTCTGTTACAATGTAGCTGAGTATTTTGGGGCAGGTGTATTACTCCATCTAGGTTTCACTTCCCTTGTCTATAAAATGAGGAAGCTAGACTATTTCCAGCTCTGAAGTTTCATCATAATTCCATGTGTGATATAATGTTCACACTTTTGTGGATGATATTAACCCAGAAATCAGTTTCCCAAATAGAAACCTTAACATAAGCTATTCTTCAGGGGAAGGAATACAAATTAGCCACTTTAGATTATGTGGCTTCATTCAATTACATTCTTTTCATTACTTCAAATTCTGATAATGTTTTAAGCTCTGAAAATTACTGACTGGTTTTATGTAGAATGCACAGTCTACATAAACTGACAGGGAAAACCCAGCATCCACAAAAGGGCCTTACAATAAAACTCCCTGGCCATTTCTACTCTAGGTCCTAATGTCTTCTAACCACTGCTCTCAATACTCGGTATCGCAAAGTTTTCTTCCTTACAAATATTTCAAGTTATTTAACCAAATTCTACCTGTCCATTTTCCAGTTCTGCAATGCTGTCTTACACAGACAACTAGGATTGACAGCTAAGTGCATATACACTTTTTTCTTGTGGAGTGCTCAATTATATAGCCGATACAGACACACATGTATACATGTACATATACATACAGCTGTTAAGTGTGTGTATATATATATATACTTGATATGCACATATACATGTACACATTATATGTGTGTTATATTTATATATACATAGCTGCTATGAAACCATTGAACCTTTATTCCTTTAGCTTCCAATTTTAACTTTTAGTTCCCAATATCAAACCTGTATGTATATTTTGTCATTTAACCTTCATACTGTCCAGTTCGGCTCTTCAGTTCACTATCCTCAAGGCATGGGGTGAATGTGAGTCAATAGAGCATTGTAAAGGAGGCTCTAGATGGACAGGAAACACTTAATAGAGTACCTAGACATTAAGAAGGAAGAGCAATCATAGAGAAGGAAACAAATCAGAAAAGAAAGGTAGAAGATATTAATAATAAACTTGATTCACATCACAATTTTGTCCTCAAGTAGGCATTCAGCATTGGCTTAGGAACTCGAGCTCTAGAGTCAATCTATCTGGTCCAAATTCGGCCTTTACCACTTGGCTGATGTGGTAGATTGACTGGATTAATGGCCCCAATTCTTCATGCTTTGTTTCCCTGTCCATCTTCATCTACTATTTTCTCACTTATACTCTGCAATCCAGTCACATGGAACTTGTGAGTCTCTAAATATGACATATTCACAATCCATACCTGCCTCCTCCCTGTCCACTGTCTGAGATAATCTGTCTTTTGTTAGGTAAATGCATTTTCCATCTTTCAGACTCTACTCAAAGCTTCACTTCTTAGGTAATCCCTTTCCAGATCTTCTCTCCATCCTTTCCCAATTACATTTAGCTGCAACATCCAATGGCACTTTTACCTTCCTTCATGAACATTTATTTTATTATTTGTAATTATTTGTACATTCTTGTATCTCCCCTACAAAACTATGAACAGTCAATGATGGGATTACGACTTTGTATTCCTAGCAATTAGCAGAGTATCTGGCACTAATTAAGATTCTGAGTTGTTGAATAATTGGAGGAACAAACCATGCATGCTTTTACTCCATGATTTTGTTCTTATATTGCTATTTGGTTATTTCACACATATACAGATTATGTCCCAATTAGACATAGCACAATATAGTGGAAAGGATACGGGCTGCGAAATCAGAGTCATCAGTTTCCAAATTTGATTCCGCTGTTTATTAACTACGTGATCCTTGGCAAGCTACTTAACCTGTTTGAGCTTGTATCCTTATTCGTAAAGTAGGAAGAAGAATCCCTCACAGGGTTGTTACAAGGATTAAATGAAAGTATATACATAAAAATACACAACACGCAGTAGCTACTCTTCTTCACTTCTCTTTCTAACTTCCCAAGTGATAATAAATTCCAAGTTTATAAGCATAGCCATAAGCATATGTGTCTGGCACTGTGCTAGACTTTGTTCAGCAGGCATCTCAATTTTTCCAACAAATTAATGAGAAAGTTTTACTATTACCTTCATTTTTCAGTTGAAGGGTGCTCAGAAAAGAAGAATACCTTGATCCAGGTTGCACAGCTCGGTAAAGGTTAGAAAGGGGTGTGAATCCTAATCCATCTGATTTTCCTACTCATATACTTAACTATTATCCTATCATGCTACTCAAAGAAGACATAGCCTGAGGCTTATTTTACATCCAGAACTGTTCATAAACAAAGTAAGGGCTCAAAAAATATCTGTGGAAATGGAAAATAGAAGTACATTATAAATATTTATATTTTGATAGTATGTTTTATTATAGTTCAATATTTGAATCCCATTGTGCTGGAGTAAATTAATAGATTTGATGGCATTTACACAAAATAAAAGAACTTCTAGCTCTTTCACCAAAGATGCTTGTTGCTATTCTATTCAGAGATAAAATATAGCCCTGAAGCTTTAAATTACAATGGAAAATTTAATCTTTAATTTTCAGTTACTGTAAAGATGTCTTGTGCCTAGCAGGATAGCAATTCCCATTTTCTTCTTTTGTATGTTTAGATAGCCTAACATAAGTTGAGGTTGGAATAAGAGATGTAGAATTTTCCCAGATCATCTTTGTTCTTTCTGTTCCCAGTTTTAATCTATTACTTCACACCCCTCTGTTCCCTGTCTGCTCCTGTCCTGGCAATCCTGATACACCTAAAGGTAGAGAATTCTAGAAATGGCCAGAAAATGCAAAGAAGGCATTTTTTCCCTGTGTCTTAGAAATATAAACTCTCAAACACCTCAGAGAGCATTTGAAATGTAAATACCTCCATATACTCAAATATATAAAAAAGTACAATAAGTAAGTAAAAATTTGTGTTTTCTATAGAAAATGCCATTAATGAACTGAAATGACAAGCTGGTAAAAACATTTTAACACATGATAGCCATAGGGTGACTTTCTTAACTCATAAAAGGCTCATGGCAAATCAATTAATAGAAGAATCTAATTAGAAAAAGGATAGTGTATTTAATAAAATGGGGTTCAGCTGTAACAGAAAACCCCAAATGTCAGTGGCTTAAATAAGAAATGCATTTCTCTCTAATATGGTATGAAGCTATCTGGAATCTAGGCTGCTTCTATCTTGCTACTCTACATCTTCAATACATGGTGTCCACCTCATGGACCAAAATGGCTTTACTCATTCCAGCTATATGTCTGCATTATAGCCAGAAGAAAGGAGGATGTAGCAAAGGCTTTAAGGATACCCCTTCCATTCAAAGACATTTCCTAAAATTGCAACACTTTTGCTTACATCTCATTCCCATTGGCTAGAACTTAGGTCACACGGCTAACTTAGCTTCAAGGGAGTCTGGGAAATGTAGCATCTATTTTTTCTGAGCAGTCATATGCTCAGGTAAAAATTAGAGGTTCTATTACTATGATAAAAAAGAAAATGGATCTGAGGAATCAATGACAGCTTCTACCTCAGATACAAATTGGCTGTCTGATGATGGGGAACAATAATGAATAAACATGTGAAAAGGTGCTAAGCTTCATTTATAATAAAAGAAATGAAACACAAAACATGGCAATGAAAGATTACTTTTCACCTATTAGGCAAAAATTTCTATGACTGATGATACCCACTGCTGAGGAGATGGGGAAATAGGCAAGTTCATACAATGTGTACGCTGATGCAACCTTCCTGGAAGTTTTAAAATGTACCTACCTTTGATTCAGCAATCCCACTGCTAGGCATTTCTCCTATGGCTACACTATCAAAAGTTCATCAAGGTGTGCATGCAAATGTATTCACTGGAGGAATTTTCATTAAAAAATTAATGAAACTAAAGTGTTCACAACAATAGAGGCCTATTTAAATGAAGTCAGATATAACCACATAATACAACCACTCAAAAAAAAAATGAGGAGGGGCCGGCTATAGCTCAATTGGTAGGGCGCCGGTTTACCATGTGGGAGGCCCCAGGTTTGGTTCCCGGGGCCTCCTTGAGGGGGCAGACCGCCTTGAGAAGGCAAGCCGCCATGGCACGACAAGCCGCCCGCGAGCAGGCAAGGCTGCTGCGCCGTGAGCTGACTCGGTGGGTCGCCGCAATGGTGGGGGTGACAAGCAGACACAGAAGAACGCAAAAATCAACACAGCAAGAACAAGCAGAAAGAGGGGTATATATAATAAGAATAAATAAAAATAAATGAGGAAAATATGTAAGTACTGATATACACATATATCCAAATGAAAAAAGGTTCAAAACAGTATATATATATATTTTTTTAATTGAGAAAAAAATAAGCATAAACACACATACACATATATAGGCATATACCTTTTTTTTCTGAAAAGAATCACAATAAACTGTTAATTATCTTTGGAAATGGGAGTAACTTACAATATGGGTTAAAGGAAAAATCTTTGAAAGTTTAAAATTTTCTTTCCATGATTTTTCATCTTTAAAATGATTTGAACCATGAAATAGGTTATGAACTGGCAATTCACAAAAGTCAAAATAAAGCTGATTAACAAATAAATGGGGGGGGAAATGGTAACCCTCACTAGTAATCAAAACTAGAAAGTAAAATAAGATATTTATTGTTAATCAAAATTGAATTTAAAAAAGTATGGTACTAAATATTAGTGAAGGCACAGTGAAATGGACACTTATAATTTGCTAGTAACTATATAAATTGATAAAACCATTAGGAATATAATTGGACAACTGTCTTAAATGGTTAATTCCACTTAACTAAACATTTCCATTTATGATTAGATTCCTTATTGTAATGGTTTAAGTTTGATTTAATTATGAATTCCAAAAATATAGATTAGATTATGTTTGTAAGCTGGTCTGTTCATCTGGGCATGATTGAGTTGTGAGTAGGGCGTTAACTGCCATGTCAGTGAGACGTTGAGCCCTGCCTCTCGGTGGGCGTGGGTCTAAAGTATGGAAGGCTAGATAAGAGGAAGCAGAGATTTGGAGAAGCAGTTTTGAGAAGCAGTTCTGATGTTGGAGTGAGCCGATCGCCGGATAGGCT
>PVKH010049945.1:0-10047 GCA_004027955.1 Chaetophractus vellerosus | reverse complement strand
TTTTGTTTTGTTTATTTTTGAGATTCTAATATAACACCACTAATATTTTGTAAAAGTTGTCAGAATATTAAGAGTAAGAAACAGAAAGGAAACATGACTTATTTGTCTTATCTATTTTACCAAAATTAGACATTTGTCTCTGAAAATTAGTCAATGTCATTCATTAATAATATTCTATTCCTCTTTAATGATTTCCATTTTTTTTTTTTACATTTTGAAGCTCTAATTAGGACTGTTACGGTTTTCTGAAAAATTTCCTCTATTATTCTATGCTCTCCTTCATATCTCTGTCATACACAGGTCTAATTTTCCAATAGTACTATTTTACACAGGTTTATTAATTTGCTTTTATTTATAGGGATACCATTTTACATCCTTTAATATTCATATTTTTAAAGTTTTTCTTTATTGGAAGTGTTGCGGGTTTACAGAACAATCATATATAAAATGCAGGATTCCGATATAACACACGCCACAAAAAATTTGTATTGTTGTGAAACATCCATTACAACTGATAATGGCATATTTTAAAATAGTATTGTTAAAGTTCATGTATTTTCTTATGTTTCAGAATGTAGTATAGTTCTACAGATACTTTTAAAAATTTTATCCTCTTACTGGTATACAATCTAACATTTTTCCCTTTTAATCAAATTCAAATATCTATTTCTGATTATTTGTTACTTCTATATAGAAACACAACTCTGTATAGAAACACAACTGTGCCCTGTCACTTTGGTGAATTCAGTTTGGAAATTCCACAGTGTAAACAGTATTTTTTCCATGAATCTACATGAAAATTGATTTTGTTATTGATAATTATTGAAAGAATCACAGGAATTCATTTCACATGGATGTATAAAAAGGAAGTATGTTTTTGACCATCATGTAATTATAAAATCTTTCCTCATCTCAGCACTGAGTTTTACATTTGTCTAACATGTTTCTCTTATTATAATAAAAGTCAATAAACTAAAATAATAAATCATATTGCATTAAAATTTGTAGTGTCTAAATACATTTTTTTCTTTCTTTTTTGTTTAATATTTGTATAATGAACAATGGCTAATTCTGTGATAGTGTCAAATGGAAAAATGTCAATCTCATCCAGCCTAAACAGGGCCCAGGATCCATGAATGGAGTTAAAACCACCTCCAAAAGTCCCTGGAGAGGGGATCAAGAAGGGTGCCAAGAGCTTCTATGCTGACTCCTCAAAGCTGAGCTTCTCTGAACTGTTCAGATAATACAGCCCTTCAACTTACTACCCCAAAAGCCCAGGAGGTTGAGAGTCCTTAAGTCTCCATCATTTCTGCCCATCTCTAGGCCAGTTTGAAAAAAATGTCAGCTGCCACCCTTGCCAGGACAAGCTGAGACAATGGCTGCCACTGCCTTTATCAGAGGCATGTTGAATTAATGGCTGCCCTTCAAAAACAGGGCCCAGTAGATCTAAATTCACTAATCAAATGCTGAGACATAAATCCATCATAGCCACATCTTGTCTTTGGGAAAAGGAATTTTTCATCCTTCTCTGTCACCAGCGAGGTAGCCAGTGTCTGGACTGCACTGTGGCCTACCATGGCAGAGTTGAATAGGCACCTGTAGCCACCACATTAAGTGAGCAATCTACTGATCTTTATTGAAATTTATCAGCTACTTCCTCCTGCACTTCCCTGAATGCTTTAAAATTTTCTTCTTGCCTCCAGAGTTTCACAATAGGTGTTTCTAACATTTCATAAATGTTTAATTGTTGTTTTGTTGGATGGTCTGTGTCCTGGAGCTACTAGCTCCACTATATTCCCATCTTATCTATTAAATATAGATATCATATGGATGGGGCTTAGTTTTTAATAGAGAGTGTTGTGAGGCATTTAACTAGAGTGCTTAGCCCACTGACATATAAAATCATTAATTATGTGAACTTTTCATTTAATATATATTTTTGAAATCTGATTCTTCACTTTTGACTTCATTTTGGGTGGTATCATATTAATATTAAAATTTGATCCCTGTGTTGGATTTTTTAACCCTACTTCATTTCATTATATTGCTAGAATGTTCTCTAGGAAATAAAATTTCATGTTTTCTTTTTATTATTATATTGGATTCTAGGCAACCAAATTGGTAGCATAAGACAGTTTAGGTTCTGGTCATGCAGAGAATATTTGAAAAAATACACAAAAAAGCCAAGCTATCTTCACAAAACTGCAGAAATTAGTAAATTATTGCAGTAACAGAGAGAGTCCTGAATCAAGAAAATACAACTTAAAACAGGTGGCACCAGCTGGCATCTACCATAACCCTTCCTTGGCATATTTTGGTGCATCCTGAACTCTTACTGTGGGTTCCTGTCTCTGTTTTAGATGGAGCAATGTGACATTTATATACTACTGGAGTACATGTATGTTGATTCCTGAAGGCCTGACACAGGTCACCCATTGCTGTCTTGTTCTTCCCAGAACTTGCCATGCAGGTAGAAACAGGATGAAGAGAGCCTAAGCAGTATAAGAGACAATCAATTCCACGTGACCTGGGACAAAGGACTCCTGGCTTTAGGAGTACAAAAGAGCATTCTGAAGGAGTTAACTTCTATTTCACAGTGATAGGAGAGGCATTCTAATGCTAATGAACAGGGAAATTTCTTAGAAAAGTAGAGAACCTACACTATTGCTTCAGGTTGATCTTAATAGGAAAGCTGGATTCTGAAGGAAAGCACCAGACAAAACAGAGCCAATTTTCAAAACAATGAAACATGAATGGAAGCAGAAGCCGCCCACAAGAGGGGAAAGCCGCGCCTGTGCAGTGACCAGTCTCAGTGTTTCACCACAGTGGGGGGAGGGGAGATATGTAATAAAATAAATAAATCTTAAAAAAAAAAGAAAAAATCCATGAAAGCAGAGATAGCAAAACTGAAATGATTCAGGCTGTATTGGAGAAAGAAAAAAGAACTTTGAGAAAAAGTGAACAGAACCTTAGTGTCATGAGGGGAAAAGCAATACATTCTTAATTACTTAATATGCTTTTGAGGAGAAAAAAGAGAGAATGGGAGAAGAGAAATATTAGCAGAAAACTTACCTAATCTAGGAAAAAACAAGATAAACTTGAGCAGAATGATTCCAGAAATAATGTTGTAGAACTACAGTATGCAAACATGAGGAATGAGTTCTGAAAGTAGAAAGAAAATAGCAATGTGTTATGTAAAAGTCAGTTGGTATAAAATTAAGTGCTGGTTCCTCAACAAAAATCACAGTGGCATTCTGTACATACTGAAAAGATAGAATTTCAAACAATAATTTTATATCTGGCAAAGTGTCTTATAAATGAGGGCACAATTAACACATTCCCAGATGAACAAAAACTGTTAGATCAACACTGCTAGATTTGTCCTACAATAATACTACAAGGAGTTCTCCAGATGGAAAAAAGGATGCAAGACAGTGAATTGAAGCAGCAGAATGGAAAAAAGACTTCTGGTAAAGGTAAGCATATGGGTAATTATAAGCTCCAGTATTATATTTTATTGTGTTTTTAAATGTAATTCCACTTCCTATTTGTTCAGATTCTAAAAAGCAATGCTTAAAAAGTAATGAAAGTTCTATAGTTTAGGATATTAATGTGCAAAGTTATAATTTGTAATAAGTACAATAATGAAGTGAGAAAATGTTGGGGCACAGTACCAATGTATATTTTGTTGATGTTATATTGGTATCAAATCAAAGATTTATATAGCTATAGGATCTTTTATTTAACCCAATAGTAACCACAAAAACTGTATCTGAAAAATTAAAAGAATTAAAATGAGAAGGGCCTCAAAATATTGCAATGCAAAATATTTAAAAAGATATGAAAATAGACATTAATGAAGAATTAAGAGAATAAAGTATAAATGAACAAAAACAGTATAAAACTTACAAAGTGCAAATAGTGAAAATGGTAGAAGGAAGTTCTGTATTATTAGTAAAAACTTTAAATAGAAATGGAATAAACTCTCCATCAAAAGATAAGATCAGCACAATGGTTAGAACTATATGTTTAAAACAACAGAATCAACTTAAATTCAAAAGCACAAGTTGGTTGAAAGTGAAAGGATGGAAAAAATTCCATGCCTATTGTAACCAAAAAAGGACTGTGGTAGCTATACTAACATCAGATTAAATAGCCTTCAGGACCAAACTATTAAATAGGACAAACAGGAGACAACATACTGATGAAGTGGTCATGGCAATAAGAAGACATAACAGTTATAAATATATGTGCACTGAAACAACATATACCCACAATAATGAAGGAAATATTAGTACATTTCAAAGGAGAAAGAGATGGTTCCATGATCTAGTAATAGATTTCAATATATAACATTAAATAGTGATTAGAACATCTAAATAGACGATTGATAAGGAAATGTAAGGCCTAAGTGAAACTAACCTAAAGCTAAAAGGTATATGAAGAATTCTTCAACCAAATTAATCAGAATAGACATTATTCTTTAGTGTACCTGGGTCATTCTACAAAATAGACCATAAACTAATCATAATACAAGACTTAATAAATTTGACAAGATTGAAATCATAAAATGAATCTTCTCTGACAACGCTGAAATGATGCTCAAATCAATAACAGAAAAAATTCCTGGAAAATTCACTATGTGGAAATCAAAGAGTGCATTCTTTTTTTTTTTTTTTTTAAAGATTTACTTATTTTATTACATATCTCCCCTTCCCCCCACTGTGGCGACGCGCCGAGAGTGGTCACTGCGCAGGCACGGCTTTCCCCACTTGTGGGTGGTCTCTGCATCCGTTCATGGCCAGCTTTCAGTTCGCGGGTGGCTGGCTGCGCTCCATCCGCAGGTGACCTGCCCTGCCCGTGGTGGCTCTTGCCATGTCCGTGGCAGCTTCTTGCCCTGCCCATGGCGGCTCCGGCCTGCCCGTGGTAGCTTGCCATTCTCAAGGTGGTCTGCCCGCTAGGAGAGGTCCCCGGGAATCGGACCCAGGGCCTCCCATGTGGTATGCCGGCGCCCTATCCACTGGGCTATTGAGCCGGCCCCAAAGAGTGCATTCTTATAGAAACAATGAGTCAAAGAAGAAATAACAAAGGCAATTAAGAAATATCCTGTTTTTTTCCAATGTTCATCTCATGTATTTTGGGGGTCCCTGGTTAGGTACATGAATGATTATGATTGTTCTTTCTTCTTGATAGATTACCTCATTTATTAATATATGGTATCCTTCTTTGTATCTTACAATAGCTTTGCATTTAAAGTCTATTTGTTCCAATATTATAGTTAATCCTGCCCTCATTTGGATATTGTTTGTATTTGAAATCCTTTTCCAACCATTCACTTGCAACTTCACTATGTCCCTGGATCTCAAGTGAGTTTCTTGTAGCAAGCATAGAGAGGGTAATATTTCCTTATCCATTCTGCCAATCTGTGTCTCTTGATTGGAGAGTTTAATCTATTAACATTCAATGTTACTACTGTCAAGGCATTACTTACATTAACCATATTTTCTTAAGCTTTATATATATATATACACACACATATATATGTATATATATATATATGCTGTTTTTTTCCTTTTACCTTTTTAGCTATTCTTACTGATAATCTTCCTTTCTACACTCTCCTCTAACCCTCTCTCTCCTGTTTTTTTCCTTTCAACCTACAGAAATCCTTTTATTATTTCTTGGTGGGCAGGTTTCTTCCTGACAAACTCTTAATTTCTGTTTATCTGTGAATATTTTGAACTCTCTCTAATTTTTTAATGCCTGCTTTGCTGGATATAGAATTCTTGGCTGACAATTTTTTCCTCTTAGCACCTTAACTCTTATACCACTGCCTTCTTGCCTCCATGGTTTCAGATGAGAAATCAGCCCTTCATCTTATTGAGCTTCCCTTGTATGTGATAGATCTCTTTTCTTTTGCTGTTTTCAGTATTCTCTCTTTTTCTTGAATGATTGACAATTTTTTAAGTATACATCTTGGGACAGACCTGTTAGGATTTATACTGTTTGGAATTTGCTGCACTTCCTGTAAAAGCATGTCCATATCCCTCAAAAGAGTTGGGAAATTTTCAGCCATTATTTCCTCCAATACTCCTTCTGCCCATTTTCCCTTCACTTCTTCCTTTGGGATGCTTAAAATATGTATGTTCGTGTGTTTCATGTTGTTATTCAACTCCCTGAGACCCTGCTGAATTTTTTTCTATGTTTCCTGTTGTCATTCAATTCCCTGAGTCCCTGCTAATTTTTTTCTCTTTTTGTTTATCTGTTATACTATCTGTCTGATTTTAGATATACTATTTTTGATGTCACTAATTCTTTTTTCTGTCTGCTCAAATCTGCTGTTATGTGCATCAAATGTATTTTTTTATTTCTTGCATTGTGCCATTCTTCACCATCAAATCTATTATCCTTTTATGTAAGTTTATGATTCCTAGACACTATGTGTAGGGCAGACAAGGTCAGGAGTTTGGCACCCTGTCAGTGGAATTTACTTTGAAAACTATGCTCCCAAATGTAATAGAATTAGATTCATGTATAATTTCCCTATACATATCTCTTCTGACCATTTTATTTGAACCTATAATTACCTTTATACTTATTAAATATATGCCCCAGAGGTTTAAATCTTTAGTCTGTTCTTATGCTGGTTGAGCCCTGAATTCAACAGAGTTGCAAAAATTACTCTCCAGTTCATTGGATTCATCCAGGACAATTAACAAAAGGATGATAATGAACAATGCCTGTCCCAAAAAAGAGAGAATCTACACATTCAAGCAAGAGAGTTCCATCAATCAGCCCCATGAGATCCACAACCTTCTCAAATGGAAGCAGAGTAGACATTACTATCCCCAAATTCTCAAGATTGAGGAATGAACAAACATAAGGGGGTAATGCATCTATGGACTAAATTAGAATTGTTATAATTCTAGCAATGGAGGACTTGTATCATTGTTATAAAGGCAGTTGCCACCAGATGTTGTGATGGGAGGGAGAGGGAATAATATGTGGAACATGAAGGCATTTTTGGGACAGTGGGACTATCCTGCTTGACATCACAATGACAGATATAGGCTATTATGCATTGTTTCAAAATCTATAAAATTGTGGAGGACAAAGTGTAATCATAATGTAAACTATAGTCCATGGTTAGTAACAATGCTTTAATATGTGTTCATCAATTGTTACATATGTACTACACTTGTGAAAGATGTTGTTTATGTGGGAAACTGTGGGAGGGGGAAGATTGTGGTATATGTTAATCCCTTATATTTTTGATATAAGATTTATGTAATCTAAGGTTTCTTTTAAAATAAAAAAGAAATATCTTGATAAGAACGAACAAAAACAAGACATACCAAATTTTATATATGAAGCTAAAGCAATAATTATGGGGAAAGGCATAGCTCTGAGTAAATTTTTTTAAAGAGGAGAAAAAATTAAATATAAAACCTAACCTTACACATTGAGGTACTAAAAGAGAAGAGCATAATAACTCCAATGAAAGCAGATAGAATTAAATTACAAAGATTATAGTGAGATAAATGACATAGAAAAGATAAACACATAGGGAAGATCAATTAAATCAAAAATTGTTTCTTTTTAAACATGGATAATATCAACAAAACTTTAGCTAGTCTGACAAAGACAAAATAGTCAGAACAGACATAATTAAAATTGGAAATGAATGGAGGTACTTTATCATACACTCCACTCTAATAAAGCAGAGTATATGAGGGGAAAAAGAAGAATTGTGTCCCAAGAAAATAGATAACCCAGATGAAATGGACAACTACTCTCACACTCTCAAGAAGGAATAGAAGAGTTCAATAGACTTTTACAAATAGAGATCCAATCACTAATCAAATCCTCTAAAAAAGCAAAATAGCATCAACTGATGGGTTCACAAATGAATTTCATTAAACTTTGACAAACACCTATCTTGCTTATCTTTCCCCCAAAAAATTGAATCAGGGGTATTACTTCCTTATTTGTTATATAAACAAAGCCTCACTGTATTATCAAAGCTAGATAAAGATACCACAAAAGAATTAGGAACCAATATCACTTTTAAATATTGATTCAAAAACACTCAATCTCTAGCAAACATAATCCATCAACATGTTAAAAGATTTCTACACCACGACCAACAGATTTATCCCAGTAAGACATAGTTCAACATATGAATATCAATTAACCTAATACATCATATATTAATAAAATGATTTAAAAGAAATAAAATCATGAACATCTAAATTGATGCAGGGGCCGGCTATAGCTCAATTGGTAGGGCACCAGTTTACCACATGGGAGGCCCAGGTTCAGTTCCTGGGGCCTCCTCAAGCAGGCAGACTGCCTTGAGAAGGCAGGCTGCTGCAGGCAGGGCAGAGCTGCTGTGGGCAGGGCAAAGCTGCCATGGGTGGGGCAAGCCACCACTGGCAGGGCAAGCCACCTGTGAGCAGGGAAAGCCACCCACAAGCAGGCAAGGCTGCCGTGTGGTGGGCTGACTTGGCAGGTAACCACGATGGGGGGAAATGAGCAGACACAGAAGAGCACAAAGAAGAACACAGCAAAATGGAGCCAAGCTGCCCACAAATCAAAGCTGAGCCACTCGCAAAATGGAACAGAGCCTCCCAAGAGTGGGGCAAGCCACCTATGCAGTGGGCCAACTCAGCGTGTCACCGAAATGGGGGAAGACAAAAATGCAGACATAGAAGAGCTTAAAAATGAACACACAGCAAGAGACAAGCAGAAAGGGGGGATATATAATAAAAATAAATAAATAAATAAATTGATGCAAAAAATAATTTGGCAACATCCAGCACCTGTCTTGTAAAACTATTATAGAATAAGGAATTGTGGAAATTAACTCAAAATGATAAAGGTCATATATGAAAACGCTATAGTTAACATCATATTCAGGGACAAGACAAGTGTGCCCACTATCACCAATATAATTCTCTTTGTAGCATCAGTTATAGCCAGAATAATTAAGCAAAAAATGCAATAAAAGGCATCCAAATTGGAAGGGAAGAATTTAAACTTTCATTGTTTGCAGATGGCAAAATCCTATATATAGAAAATTCTCAAAAACTTACAAGAAAGCTAAAAGTTACTAATTAAGGTAATAAAATGGAGGGTACAATATCAATTTAAAATGTCACATGTTTCTATAGATTAGAAATTAACATTTTAAGAGGAACTCAATAATAAAATCCTGAATACTAGAGCAAATGTAAAACATCAAAATACTATGACTAAATTTAGCAAAGGCTGTAAAGGACTTAGAGAAAACAAGAAAACATTTCTCAAAGTACTCAAATAAGACCTATAAAAATGGAAGGATATACCATATTCAGGAATGTGAAGATTAAATATTATTAAGGTGTCAATTCTACCCAAGTTGATTTACACATTATATGAAATAATCAAATTTCAAAGGGACATTTTAACAGAAATGGAAAAGCTAATCAACAACTTTTAATGGAATAGTGAAGGTTCAATATCCACAATCATTGTATTAGTCACCAAAGGGGTGTTCATACAAAGTACCAGAAATCTTTTGGCTTTTATAAAGAGTATTTATTTGGGGTAGAAACTTGCATTTTCAAGGCCCTAATGGGTCCAACTCAAGGTACCATAAGAGGTACTTCCTCACCAAAATTTGCTGATATGTGTTGAAGCAGATAGTGGTTGATGTCTGCTAGGTTTCAGCCTTCCTATTTCCTCTTAAGGCTCCATGAACCTAGGCTCACATCCATTCAATGATGAAACAATTTTCTCTTCAAAATATGGTTTTTGGAAAACTAGACAGCTATGTGCAAAATAATGAATGTGGCCCCAATCTTTTATCATATATAAACATTCATTAAAAATGGATTAAATAGAAGCAATAAGAACAAAAAGTACAAAACCCTTTTTGGGACTGAATTATGTACTACCAAAAAAAAACACTTTCTGAAACTTAAGACATTCCATTTTAAATAGGACAATGGTGATGCTTTTAGTTAAGGTGTGATGAACTGAATCCATTTGAGTTGTAATATATTT
>PVKH010049944.1:0-10046 GCA_004027955.1 Chaetophractus vellerosus | reverse complement strand
TATTTCAGCTAATGTTTTCATTTGCCAGGGCTGCTATAACAAAATACCAGACACTGGCTGGCTTTAGCAGTAAGAATTTATTGGCTCACAGTTTGAAAGCCAGAAGTCCAAAATCATGGTATTGATAGGCACAATCACTCTGAAGTCAGGTTGGACATGGCTTGCAGGCAGTCAATCTTTGCCGCTGTAACCTGGTGATCTGTCTTTTTCTGTCTTCTCCTGTGTCCTTTTTTCTTTTTTAGGATGTACCAGGGATTGAACCCAGGACCTCAAACATAGGAAGCAGGCGCTCAACCACTTGCGCTACCTCCGTTTCCCTGTGTCCTTCCTCCATTTTTGCATCCAAAATTATTTTTCTTATAAGGACTCCAGTCACATGGATTAAGGCTTACCCTGATTCAATCCTTCCTCATCCAAATAGGATCTTATTAGATCCTATTTACAATTGAGTTCATTCCCACAGGATTATTTCTTAGGATTTGAATGTGGTTTTGTCTTTAGCTAAAGAGTTAAAATTACAGAATTAAATTATTGTTACTTTGTAACCCCCAATGTGTAGATGGAATGAGGCATTGGTATAAATGGTTCCAAAAAGAAAAAAGATTAAAAAGAAAAATAAAAAGTCAGACATTCTGTGACTCCTGCTGAAAGAATCCAGTATCATCTATAAACTTTATCAAACCTTTGTCTAAAACATATTCAACTGAAACATGTTAAACTGTATCATGAGTTTGCAATCTCCCAAACCCAGACTTGTGGAAACTCCCAGGACTAACTTCACAGATTCTACAAAAGATAAACTATTAGGAGAAGAAAGGAGTGGTGATTTAACCTGTTAGAGTAAAAGTCATATCCAACTAGAAATATGGGAAAAACTAAATTTTGGTGTCTAATGATATATTCTTGCTTCACATACCTTAAAGAATTCAAAGAATTGATTGATATAATTCAAGATAGTGCTTAACTGTTGGAGGGAAGATGGGAGCTTTGATTGAGTTAGGACACAAAGAAGGTCTGCTGGAATAACTGGAAGAGTTGCATTTCTTTTTTTAAATTTTCTAATTTTTAGTCACTCTTATAAGTGATATCATACAATTTTTGTTCTTATGTGTCTTGCTTGTTTCATTGAGCAGGTTTTCAAGTTTCTTCCATGTGCAGAATGTCTCATAACTTCATTTTTCTTTCTTATGGCCAAATAATATTCCAAAAAGTTACAGTTCTTGAACTATGTGCAGATACAAGTGTCTTCACCTTATAATAATTTATTAAGTCAAACAAAAATTTAGAAGTTATTTGACTGCAGTATCACAGAATTCATATTAATCAAATTTAAAATAAAAGTGATTTTATTGTGTTCTTTCTTTTGATAAATAACATTGTTCAATCATGACATAGCTTTACTAAGAGTAAACATATAATTGTTAATTATTTCAGTCAGTTGCTATCTAAGAACCTCACCCAACTTCATTTCTGATCTTAGTTCCTGTTCAGGGAACCAGGAAAACAAACAAACAACTATCTGTGTTCTATACATGTGCTAAATAATCATAGAAGGTACATACTTTTAATAAACAATTGAACAAATATAGAAAAATAATACAGATCTTCAACTTAAATTTAGCATTTTTTCCTCTACAAATGTTTCAAAATCACAGTGGGGAATGAGGGCAGTTATGACATAAATTCCATGATAATTATATGCCATTTTTAGCAGAGTAATTTGTATTGCTCTGTTAAGTCTTTAATATATGACTTTTATATGCAATTACTAACAGGATAAGAAACAGTCAATGAGATCATTTCCTACCAATTAGTGCTCTTTCTCATTACATAATTAATTCTTCAATGGAATTAAATATTACATGTTCTCCTTCACATAAGTTCTGAAAAATAAAAAATAAAAACTGTAACTCAAGTCAAATTTCATCTTCTGTATTCAAATAGATTTCCTATGATTTTTTCAATGTTTTCTTTAACTCCCTTCATTAACTGACCAGTGTGTAGTATTTTGTTTCAATCTTATCAGCTATTCCTGGAGAACATATGGAGAACATACCTAAGACATAACCACAGATAAATTATATTTAGAATGAAAATCATTGATATCAACAGAATTTTTTTTCTGTGAAGAGCTTGATAATTATTATTTTTTTGTCTTTGCTAAACTTATGGTCTCTGTAGCAAATGCTTAACTCTGACATTGTTGCACAAAATTAGCCATAAACAATACACAAACAAATTTGCATGACTGTGCTCCAATGAAACTATTTAGGAAGTATGTAGTTGCTAGGTTTAGCCTGTGAGCTTTAGATTGCCTGCCCCTGCTATAGAAGAAAAGTAGCCAATGGGTTCCTCCCTTTCATGCACTTATTTATTAATTCGACAAATGCTTATTGAGTATCCACTATATAGTCTATTGGTAGTAGATTGGCAAGAAACAAATAAGGGAATATATCTCATGCCAAGTAGTCATAAGTGTTATGATGAAAATTAAATCAAGAAAAGGGAAGAGTGGTGCCAAGGCATGGCTAGAAAGAGCCTTTTACCTGGAGTTCAGTGTAGGCCTCTTGATATTGACATAGTAAAATCCTGAAGGAAGTGAAAAGTACGATGTTATCCAGGGGAAGAGTAGCAGGTAAGAAACTATGTGTGTCAAGGCCATGCATTTGGGGCATGCTTATAATTGTTGAGAAACAACGAAATAGCTAATGTAGCTTAGAGAAGGACAAAGAGAGTGAGTAGTGGAATATGAAACTAGAGTTGTATATGTGTGTGTATACGGAGTTGGCATGCGGAAGGCACAACACATAGGCTTTTTATGCATTTCAAGGGCTCTAGAATTAACTCATAATACAATGAAAAACCACTAGATATTTTAGGTAATGAGGTGGTATTGTGTAACTTGTGTTTTAAGTAAATCACTTTGGTTACTTTATAGAGTAAGACTTAGAGAGTCAAGATGCAAGTAGGGAAAAGAGAGGCTATGGCAACAATCATCCTGAGAATCATGGTAACTTGGGCCAAGGGAGAAGTGCTATAGGCATTGTCCCAGTTTTCCAGGCTGCTGTGACAAATACCACAAAATGGTTTGACTTAGCAACAGAATGCATTTGCTCATGGCTTACAATCTAAAAGGCTTGCTTCCTCTCAGGGTCAGGAGCCCTCTGGTTGGCCAGAAGTCCTTGTGGTTCCTCAGCTTGTATTCCTGCCTCACATCACATGGTGGTGTCCTCTGCTCTCTCTCCTTGGTTTCACTGACTTCCAGCCTCTGGCTTTTCCCTGTGGCTTCCTTTGACTATGTCTGGAATTCTTCTACTCATAAAATGTTGTAGTAAGCCAGATTAAGGCCCACTCTCATTCAGTTGGACCACTCCTTAACTAAAAATAACACATACAGAAGTTCATATTTGCAATGGGTTCCCATCTATAAGAATGGATTAATATTAACAGTATGAGCACACTGGGGCATATAATTCAATCTATCACATGTACTCCTTTAAAATAATGTGTATGTCTGGGAATAGGGCCAAAAAGTGTTATCTCTTAAACTTATAGTCGAAAAGTCTAAGGACATTGTTATTAAAATTGCTGTGTATTATATAAAAAGTTTTCACCTTAAGATAGGCATAACATTGGCTTAATGTTTCCAAATAACAGAAAATGAAAAATGTTCACAAAAAATGTAAGGGTCATAGGCTTAATGTAATTTATTGGATTTGGGCCTGAAAACTTCTACCATCTTTTCAGATCTATGGAAAAGTGCTAAGGAATCATTTCTCCTGACTCAGAGAAAGAGCAGTAGTTTGAGAAAGGTCCCTGAACATTCCTCGTACCAAGGTGAGAAGGTACCCTGAATGCATTATTGGAAAATATAAAGCCTAAATAAACTTTCTTGAAGATATTCCACAAAATAGATTTAATGTTGCACAGGTATTTTTCTTGCATTGCAGTCCTCTTTTGAAAGGTATTAGAGATATTTAGGAACTGCTAACAATGAAATATTAATTTGAACTTTTTTGAGTTGAGTGCTATTTCATAGATGGCTGTCTGTAATAAACGTTAATGCATTAAGTAAAGGCTTTGTTAAAAAGAGAATCTACAAAACTTGGAATGCCTTAAGTGAATAATAATTTAATATAGTAATACTAAGTCCATACTTATCTAACTTTCCTCATCTGAACAAAGCAATAAAAGAAATGTGTAGGAGGATTTTACTTTAATTGCAGGAGAGACTCCCAATCCCACATATGAAATAATTGCTTTTTCTTAAATTTTTTTTAGAAATGATATAATCGACATTTCTAATGTTAATGGAATAGATAATGTTTCTCACTACATTCATCTAAAAAATGCTGGTTTCAAGTTTAAATGGAATAATATTTATTAAAACATTTGTACCAACTTTGAAATGGCAATTTTAGTACACTCTAAAGGATTTTTGTTCCTTTAAAAATATCAGTAGGATTATGATTGCAATAACATATTTCATGTACAGAATAAATACATTTATTATTATAATAAATATTACTTAACTAGAGGTAATTAAATTATTTCCACAAAAGTTGTTTTTCATATTATTTTACTCAGGGATATGGAAAATACTTGGAGAGGAAAGAACATTAAACCCATGTTATCATATGAATGCAATCCATTTCATTACTTTCTGCACTTGAATATTTTGCTTTACAATATGCCTGACTTTCTAATTGACTTATAGGCAGATTTTAAGGGAGCACCAGTTAAGACCCTTGGCCTCAGAGAGTTTGGAGAAATATTCACCCCTCTAACAAAATGATATTATAAAGTAAACAACTAAAAAATAATCTGTGTTTT
Organism: Chaetophractus vellerosus; assembly: GCA_004027955.1. Lineage (NCBI taxonomy): Eukaryota > Metazoa > Chordata > Mammalia > Cingulata > Chlamyphoridae > Chaetophractus > Chaetophractus vellerosus. The sequence continues at coordinate 5,213 of PVKH010049944.1, read as the reverse complement.
TGAAAAAGAGCCAAGGAAGAGGAAATGTACGCAGTTTAGAAACTCTGTGGAAGGTTTCATCAGAAAACTTGCACTTACCTTCAAAAGCTGTGGCACATTGAGATATCTGTGGAAGATTGAATTATGTAGCCCAGTTTATACATGTTCTTCATCTTAATCTGCATTCCTCTAGGTGTGAACCCATTGGAATTAGACTTCTTGAAAATGTAGTTTTCAGTTAAGGTGTGGTCCAACTGAAGTGGTGTGGGCTTTGGTCTAGATTACTAGTGTCTCATAAAAAGGACCCAGAAGTCACAGGAACCAGCAAAGTAAAGGACATCACTACGTGATGGGAGGCGAAAACATAAGCTAAAGAACCTCAAGGATTCCTGGCAGCCAGCATCAGAATGATAGACTTTGTGGAGAAAACAAGCCTTGCTGATATCTTGATTTTGGAATTCTAACTTCAAAAGTGTGAATTCCCATTGTTTAAGCCAACAGTTTGCGTGGTGTTTTTGATAGAGGATCTGGAAAACTAAGAAACTATCTCTGTTAGATTTGGAGAAATACCATAACCAAGTTTCAATTACATAAATGAACATGCCTGAAATGAAGATATCCAATCTCTTGAATTCAGGATGGCTTGTGATTCTCCCTATATTTTTACTGAGATGCTGAAAGAGAGATTAGGAGGGAAGAAAAACACTGAAGGACAGGAAAATACAAGTGATAGAGTCTGATAACAAGTAATTCCCATTCTCAGACAAATAGGAAGAACATGGTATCATTTTGAATCCTGGATTGCCATTGTTAGAATAATTTCTCTTTTTTACCAGTGCATTTAATTTATTCACAGTTGGTGGTTTGTGTGAGTAATATAATAATAAAAATTTATAGCAGGTTGATTCTAATTATATGTACTATTTCCACATCTAAAAGATTATTGATATGGTTAAAAGCAATTTTCTAAAGAAAGAGAAGAAAGAGAAAGGAAGGAAGGAAGGGAGGGAAGGATGGAGGGAAAGAAAGATAGTGAGAGAGAAGAAAGAAATAAAGAAAGAAAAAGAAAGAAAGAAAAAAAGAAAGAAGGAAAGAAAGAAAGAGAGAGAGCGAAAGGGAAAGAAAGAAAGAAAAAGAAGGAAAGAAAGAAAGAGTATCATTCAAAGTAATCCCAATAAATGAGCATAACTAGTTTTATGAGTTTAAAAAAATGTTGAATAACAATCATTAAAATCATTTTTCTATAATATGGCTGAACCGAGACCTAGTTCTGTCCAACCTCTAAATTTAGAACCAGGAATTTAGTTAGAGGTCTAAAGTGGATGAAAAACAACTTTTTAACCTATGAATAAAAAGTCAAGTCAGATGGGATCTTTTGAGTGGTCCTACTGAAATCTATTGGGGCCACATATCGATTTAATGAATGAAGGTAAGCATATCAGTGTTTTGGTAGGAAGAAGTATCCCCCCACACTCACCCCAAAGATGTCTGTGTCCTATTCCTGAGAAACTGAAAGTATGTTGCCTTGCGTGGCAAAAGAAACTTTGCAGATATGAATAAGTGAAAGATCTTGAGATGGGTAGAATAGTCTAGATTTTCCAGATAAACCCAATGTAATCACAAGGTTTTTCACAGGAGGATAAGAGAAGGAGATGTGAGCACAATAATAGAGGGCAGAGCAATCTGATTGCTGGCTAGGAGGGGGTCAAGAGCCACGGAATATGTGCAGTGCAGCCTCCAGAAGCTGGGAAGGTAAGGCAATGCATTCCCTCCTACACCCTCTGACAGTTTATGGGACCTTGGCAACATCCTGGTTTTAGCCCAGAGATACCCAGGCCTGACTTCTAACTTCCTGACCTATAGGACTATATTTTTGGGTTGCTTTAAGCCACTAAGTTTGTGATAATTTATAATAGAAGAAATAGGAAACTAGTGCAGTGCTAAAGGAAGCCTTAAATTACATTTTATACATTCTACTGGCCATGAAATTTGGGAGGTGAAGAAAGAATTTTACAGGAAGCACATAATAGAACTTTCAATTTTCCCTCAGATGCCAAATGGGTAAAAAAGACCTTCTCCAAATTATCATCTGCTTTTACTACAAATCTCTTCCATTTTCTTTTCATCCAAACTTCTACAAAGGGTTCTCTACACTTATTACCTACAATTAAGTAGATTCATTCTTCGTTTGATAGACTTGAAGTTTTACTTTACAAGATTGCAATTGATCTTGCATAAATTACAAATAATCTCCATATTTTTAGTTTTCTTATGACTTTCATTTAGTTTCCTACAATTGAAACCAGACAAGAAAAGAGAAAAATTAATTTTCTTTGAGAGATACAATTGAATATTTTTGAACCCCTCAAGTTGCAAAAATAAGCTTTTCAAATATAATGTAGAATATAATCAGACATTTTTTGACCAGCAAAATAAGTACTTGACAGGAAGTGCCAAAGAGTTAGTTGCTGCATGATTTTCATGTGAAGCATTTGATATAGACTGATCATGGTTTCCCAAAATGTATTGAAATATTCTGTATGAGACTTGTATATGTGTTATCACATACTTTAATTTTTATATCCAGATTTAGATAACAGATGTTAGAAGAAGTGATCAAAGAGCTTTGCACATACCCAATATTACAATCAGGATGAGTTGAAATATAAGAAAAAGAAACGGAAAGTGAGAATATGAAAAAACAATTATCTTTGGATTTCTGTTCTCTACTGAGCATCAGAGTTGTTTACACAAGGGTACCAAAAGTTTAGCAAAAGATAAACCAAGTCAGGAAGGCGGGCAAGATCATAGCTTTCTTTCTCACTTAAGTCAGGTTTTAGTGTGCAGTGTAAAATAGTGTATGTGTGATATTGCATACAGTGATATTCAAATATGAGAAGACTAACTTTTCTCCACATAATTTATCCAACTATATTAAATTTAGTAAACTTTTTGGCTGATTGATGCAACTATTCTGCTTTATCATATGACCTATCAAAACATATTTTTAAAAAGTATTCATTCAGGAAATGAAAAGAGATACTGATTTTTCCCATTATGAAGAAAAATATTTAAATTTTAATATTCAGGTTAATAAAACTGATTACTTTAACTATGAACCAAATGCTTGACATTATGATGACATAATGGATATGGTTTTAAATTAAAATTACCGTGATATTGTGGTATCAACAATTGATAAATACATGGATTTATAATTTATGTTACTATTTATCCTATGCATCATTCTAGAATGTTTTTATTTATTTAGGGTTTAGATAATGTTAAAAAAAGAGACATTATAGTGAACAATGAATTTAATTTTCTTCCAATACTGGCATTCTCTGTTATGTTATATTCTTCTTAACCTGGTAAGTGAGATGGAGCAAATTGAAAAATCATTGAGACTGATTGTATTAGAGTTCATTATCAGAATGATTGTCACAAGGCAAGGATTCCAAGACTCAATTTTTTGGTGCTCCCAAGACATTTTGTTGACCAGTAGTAAAATTCGCAGAAAAGACTTTATGAACACATGGTTCCTTTTTGAATTTACTGTTTCTCTATTCTTTTCTTTTCTTACTTTTTTTTCCTTGTGTATATTGCATTAGATTTCTTTACCATCATAATTCTATTAGTTGAGCATGTCAGAATGATTAGGAAAAAACCATTCATTTGCTTTGTCTGCTGTTATTTTCACAGCCACAGGCTGCACTGAAAAACATCCCATAATTCACTTAAGAAGTCAGTATAAAATAAACCTGATTAAAACTACAGCAACAAATGAAATACCGAATGAGGACAATTTCTATTATTTTGTCACAATCCTATCTGTGATTCTTTTTGCTCGAATTTTCTGTGTCACGTGCATGCCAGATGAAAATTATAAAGGAAACAAATAACTATTAGTCAGAAATGAGAAAAGAGAAAAAATACAGTTAACCACAGATGTTCTCTCCATACACATTCTAGTTAGCAATACAACATGCTCTTGTTGTATATTATATATTTTCTCATATACTCCTGAATTTTGTAGAGTGCTTATAATAAGTGAACTTCTTGGGGATGCTTTCAAGCAGCCTCTTCAAGTTTGAGCACTTTAACCAGCAGGCTGCTTTGATAGAAAGTGCCAATTACTCTCACTAGAGAAAAGGATACAGAGAATTTGCCTCAACCTAACAAAAATGCTTTAGTCAAATGAATTAAAACAGTAGAACAGATGATCACTTTTGAATCCCAGTTTGAATTTTATTCACATTTTTTTTTAAATCCCGAAATTCTTATACAAAAGAGTGAAACAAATAAAGAACATGGAAAGAATTTCTAACACATATGTAAATTTACAAAAATCATTGGACAAATGTGAAGTAAATAGGGAACTAATAAAAATTATAATATATTAAATATATTAAAGCATTCATATATTACCTCTCACAAAAATGCAGTATGATCTTCTGCCACCTAACAAATTTACAATTACTAATATTTTTTCTGTAAACACTGTTAAAGTAGAAAGACATTTATTTAAGCATAAAAGTAAAACTATCCCCAAGAGGAAAATGTAAAGAATACAAAGCACAGAAATTATGGGAATGCCAATTTATATACAATAATACGCATAAGTAAAATATACACTTCCTACCATTCTGCTCAAGAAGTAGTAATAATTTTAATGATTTAGATGAAGGCTTATAACAATGAAACATGAGGTGTAAAGTCCCCTTGTTTTTTAGTTGCTTTCTCTCCTACTTCTGTGACTTATATACATAAATATTCCTGTCACATAGATTTACCTTGATTATACTTTATAATGTGGGCTTAGAATAGTAACATCTTAGGATAATTTTCATTTCTACTGAAACATTTAAAATCTGTAAATTTTCTTTGTATCAGAGACTGTTATAAAGTCAAATATATTGAATATATATTTTTTAACAGTAATGATGGAACATAGTTGGAAGGGAAACAAAATTTGATATCTCTCTCTGAATGCAGTTAGTAGGACAGACCATGCAACATGGGTTTCTTTTATAAATCTGCACCTAGTGAACCCTCTTGGAGTAACAAAATAGATAATAAGTAAAAATACTTATAGTTTGAGTTAAAGAAAAACATAACACATCTAATGAATTTACATAAATCATGTCTAAAATATAAAATATTTGTATTCCAACATTGTTTCTTATATTCAAGACCACTCAATTATTAACTAGATTTTTTTTTTAAAGATTTAT
>PVKH010049943.1:0-10048 GCA_004027955.1 Chaetophractus vellerosus | reverse complement strand
GGGGGGGGGGATATATAATAAATAAAAAATAAATCTTTAAAAAAAAAATCGTCACAGGATGAACATCCCACAAGAAGAACAGCATACTACTATGAAGTCAACTGTGCTCAATGTTAGCTTATGTAACAGTTAAGATTCATTGCACATATTTCCCAAATCTTAAAGTGACAAGAACTTTTACAAAGCAACTTACATTTTATCATTCCCACCATATCTTTCAAATTCTCGTTTCCCTCTCTGGTCGAAGCCATCAAAAGGTCTGTTCCCAGGACCACCTCTCCCTCTGCTTCGCATGCCTCCTCTTGGGCCTCCACGTCCTCTCAGTGGTCTGTCTCGATCAAACTTGTCAGCTGGTCTGAGAAGAGACAGGTATAATTAAAAACAGGGAGCAGATGTAGCTCAAGTGGTTGAGTGCCTGCTTCCCATGTACAAGGTCCCAGGTTTGGTCCCCCGTGCCTCCTAAAAACAAAACAAACAAACAAATGAAAAAACCAACTCAGGGGAGCCAGTGTAGCTCAGCGGTGAGTGCCAGCTTTCCACATATGAGGTCTTGGGTTCAATCCCTGGCACCTCAAAAATAAATAAATAAATAAATAAAATAAAAAAACAAACCAAAAAAAACACACAAAAAACCCAGTTAACTGGATTAAATGTTTAAGGCTTTTTTGAGGAAAAATTCTAGAAGGACATTATATGACTATAGTATGCTGGAAGGAATGGTGACTTATATAATAAATTAATAGCTAACCTTTACTGAGCACATACTATACCTGGTCCTGTTCTGAGCACTTTAAACACAGTAATTCTCACAAACAAGTCTACAGTATACTTATATGAAATAACTAGAATACGTAAATTCATAGAGACATAGGTTACCAGGGGCTGGGGGATTGGGGAATGGGGACTTAATGCTTAACAGGTTCAGAGTTTCTGTTTGGCTTGCTATTTGGTAATAGACTGTGGTGATGGTAGCACAACATTGTGAATGTAATTAATGCCACTGAATCATATGCTTGAAAGTGATTAAAATGGGAAATTTTATGTTGTATATATATTACCACAGTTAAAAAAATCTATAATATACAGCTATTACCTATATTTTACAGATAAGGACAGTTAGACACAGAGGGATTAGATAACTTGCCCAAGGCCACAAAACTGCTAGGTAGTGATGCCAGCACAAGAGAATTGGGTCTTAGCCTTAAACTGTAAACTGCAAAAGGGGGAGTTCCTAAGGCCACAAGCAAGAGCAAGTCCAGGTAAAGAAGAAAGTTCTATGGCTCCACCCAGGCTCAGGTAAGAGAGAGGGGACCCTGCTCTTTACACTTGCCTCAGGCTGATCTTCTTGATAGAAGGGCTAAGCTCTGAAGCAGAGCACTCACCAATCACAGCAGAGCCAATTTACAAAGACAGAGAAAGGTGCTTTTCTGCTTTGGTTTATTTGTTTTGATTAGCTCCTGGCATTGAAGAAAATCTCTGTCATATTACTAGCTGGATAGGAACTGAAGGAACAGACAGCTCAGGAACTAAATCCAAGAGTTAACACTTTAAATACGAAAATGTACAGCCTGCAACAAAAGGGTACACAACAAAGAAACAGGATATAACTGAAATGAAAAATTCCCTAGATAGTTTCAACAGCAGAATGGAGGTGGCAGAAGAATCAGTGATCTCACAGACAAGACAACTGAAATGATTCAGGCTAAGCAGCAGAAAGTAAAAAGAATTCAAAAAGAGCAAACAGAGCCTGAGAGACCAGTGGGACAGCATCAAGCATACCAATGTATGCATTATGGGATTCCTAGAGGGAAAAGAAAGAAAGAGAAGGGCAGAAGGAATATTCAAAGAAATAATAGCAGAAAACTTCCCAAATTTAAAGCAAGACATAAATATGCATGTTCAAGAATCTTAGCAAACTCCAAACAGGATAAACAAAGAGATCTACACTCAGGTACATAATAATCAAATTGTCCAAGACGATGTAACAATTATAAATATATATGAACCTAATAGCAGAGCCCCAAAATATATGAAGCAAATACTGACAGATTTGAAGACAGAAATTGATGGTTCCACATTAATATTATAGTAGGAGACGTCAATACACCTCTATGAAGGATAGAACATCTAGACAGAAGATCAATAGGAAATAGAAGACTTCAATGATATTATAAACCAACTAGATCTGACAGACATATATAGACACTTCACCCAACAGCAGGAGAATACACATCCTTCTTTAGTGCAAATGATCACTCTCCAGGTTAGACCATACTCTTAGGACACAAAACAAGTCTCAATTTAAAAACACTGACATTATACAATGTATTCCCTCTGACCACAATCAATAACAGATGAAAAGCTGAAAAATTCACAATATGTGGAAATTAAGCAATGTACCCAAACAACCAATTGGTGAAAGAAGGGAAATTAGGAAATATCTTGAGGTAAGTGAAAACAAAAATACAACATACCCAAATTTATGTGTAGCAATAAAAGCAATGCTGAGAGGGAAATTTATAGCTTTAATACATGTATTTAAAAGGAAGAAGGATCTCAAATCAGAGACCGAACTTCACAACTGGAAGAACTAAAAACAAAGAACAAACTAAACTCAAAGTGGGTAGAAGGAAGGAAATAAAGATTAGAGAGGAAATAAACGAAATAGGGAATAAAAAAAATAGAGGTATCAATGAAACCAAATGTTGGTTCTCTGAAAAGATCAATAAAATCAACAAGCCATTAGCTAGACTGAGAGAAAAAAGAGAGAAGTCACAAATAACTGACGTGAAAAATGAAAGGGGGAATATTACTACCAACCTCACAAAATAAAAACATTCTAAGAGGATTCTATGAACAACTACATGCTAACAAATTAGATAACCTAGATAAAATGGACACATTCTTAGAAACACACAAAGTACCAACACTCAAGAAGAAATAGAAGCTCTCAACAGACCAATACCAAGTAAAGATATTGAATCAGTAATTGAAACCTCCCAACAAAGAAAAGCCCAGAACCTGAAGGCTTCACTGGTAAATTCGAATTTTATAAAACATTGAAAGAAAAATTAACACAGATTCTGCTCAACTTGTCCAAAAAATTGAAGATGAGGGAATACTCTCTAACTCATTTTATAGGGCCAACATCACCCTCATTTCAAAGCTGGACAAAGATATCAAAATCCCCTATGCTTACAGATGCAAAAATCTTCAACAAAATATTAGCAAAAACAAATTCAACAGCACATTAAAAGAAATATATACCATCAAGTGGCATTTACCCCAGGTATGCTAGAGTGGTTCAACATAAGAAAATCAAATAGTGTTACACACCACATTACTAAAACAAAGGAAAAAAATAAACAATGATCATCTCAATTACACAGAAAAAGGTATTTGTCAAAATCCAGCATCCTTTCTTGATAAAAACACTCAGAAGACTAGGAATAGAAAGAAACTTCCTGAATATGATAAAGGGCATAAATGAAAAACCCACAGCTAATATACTCAATGGTGAAAGACTAAAGCTTTCCCACTAAGATCAGGAACAAGACAAGGATGCCCAATATCACCACAGTTATTCAGCATTGTACTGAAAGTTCTAGCCAGAGCAGTTAGGCAAGAAAAAGAAATAAAAGGGATCCAAACTGGAAAGGAAGAAGTGAAACTTTCCCTATTTGCAGATGACATGTTCCTATATACAGAAAATCCTGAAAAATCTACAAGTGAGCTGCTAGAAGTAATAAACATTCAGCAAAGTGGTGGGGTACAACAGCAATACGCAAAAATCAGTTGTGTTTCTATACACTAGTATTAAACAATCTGAAGAAGAAATCAAGAAAAAAACCATTTATAATAGCAATTAAAAGAATGAAATATCTAGATATAAATCTAACCAAAAAATATGTAAAGGACTCCTACGCAGAAAACTACGAAACAGTACTAAAGGAAACCAAAGGACACCTAAATAAATGAAAGGATATTCCATGTTCATGGATTAGAAGACTAAATATTGTTAGGATGTCAATTCTACCCAAAGCTATTTACAGATTCAACGTAATCCTAATAAAAATTACCAACATCTTTCTTTGCAGAAATGGAAAATCCAATCATGAAATTTGTAGGGAAGGGGAAGGGGCTCCGAATAGCCAGTCATCTTGAAAAAGAATGAAGCTGGTGGACTCACTTCCCAATCTTAAAATGAAGCCACAGTAATCAAAACAGCATGGCACTGGTACAGCGACAGATATACAGACCAATGCAATCAAATTGAGAGTTCAGAAATCAATACTGACATTAAGTGGCTCAACTTACTTTTGACAAGAAATAAGAAGGGTGCCTTGTCCACTTGATTGGGAAAGAATAGTCTCTTCAACAAATGCTGCTGGGAAAACTGGATGTCCATATGCAAAAGAATGAAGGTGGATTCCTACCTCACACCCATGGGTCTGGCAGTTCCTCAGAAAGTTAAACATAGAATTACCATAGGACCCAGCAATCTCACTTCTTTTTTTTCTTTTATTTCACAATCCCCCCTCCCTTCTGCTTGCTCTTGCTGTGTGTCCATTCTTCTGTGTTTCTCTATGTTCGCTTCTTGTCTCCCCCCCGTCTCTGCGGCGACGCACCGAGTTGGCCCTCCGCCGCGGCGGCTTGCTCCGTTCGTGGGTGGCTCCATTCCGTTTTCACGGGCGGCTCCGCTCCATGTTTTGCGGGCAGCAGTCCTCCATGTTTTTGCGGGCTGCTGGCTTCCGCTTCGCAGGCAGCAGCTCCGCTTTTCACGGGTGACTTTGCCATGCCCGTGGGGGCTCCACCCTGCCCGTGGCAGCTTTTTGCCTTGCCCATGGCGGCTTGCCTTTCTCAAGGCCATCTGCCCGCTTGGAGAGGTCCCCGGGAACCGAACCCAGGCCTCCCATGTGGTATCCCAGCGTGCTCTTTATCCACTGAGCTATCTAGCCGGGCCCTCACTTCTTAGTATATACCCAAAACAACTGAAAGCAGGGACTCGAACCTATTTTCACAACAATGTTCATAGTGGCATTATTCACAATTGCTAAAAGATGGAAGCAACCCAAGTGTCCATCATCTGATGAATAGATAAATAAAATGTGGTTTATATAGACAGTGGAATATTATTCAACATTAAAAAGGAATGAAGTTCTGAAACATGTGACAACCTGGGTGAACCCTGAAGACACCATGTTGAGAGAAGTAAGCCAGACACAACAGAACAAATATTATATGTTCTCACTGATACAAACTAATTAGAACCAGCACACTCATAGAGTGGGTCTAGGGAATGGGGAGGTAATACATAAATTGCACAGAGTTTCTATTTGGATTGATGGAAAAGTTTTGGTAGTGGATGGTGATGATGACAGCACAACATTGTTAATGTAATTAACAGCACTGATAAATATTTGAGTGTGGTTAGAAGGTAAATATTAGGCTGTATATATTTTATAGAATAAACATTTTTAAAAAACTATAGGACTGTACAATACAGAGAACTTTAATGAAAACCACTTACCATAGTTAATAGTACAATTACAAAAATGTTCTTTCATGAATTGTAATAAATGTACCACACTAATACAAGGTGTTAATAATAGGGTGGTATTTGGGAACTCTGCATGTTATGCACAACTTCTCTGTAAACCACAACTTCTCTAATTAAAAAAAAAAAAAGAAAAGAAAACTGCACAAGGTACTCCCATCCCTTGTTCCTCAGGCATCCAATTCCCTTTCTCTGAGGCAGCCAGACTCCCATAAAGGGAAAAACTCTACATCTTGCCTTTTTCATGTAACAATATATCTTAGCACTTTACACAGAGCTGCCCCTCTGGAACTTTTAACTACCTGTTTGTCCTTAAGCATGTTGTCAATCAGGACTTCTTATTTCAGGGCACGTGCTGTCCTCGCCTCTATGCTGATGTTGCTTGTCCCTGTGTCTCTTGTTCAGGTCTCACTCTGATTCCAGGCCACAAAGCAGGTTATTTACTGGACATCTCCACCTGGACATCTCAAGGCCCTGCAGCTCCAACCCAACCACCACTGGCCCTTGCTCCTCCCATGGTCCCCAGCTCACAACACGAGAGCAGACGCAGGCCAGGGACCCCGGCCTCACCTCTCCTCCCCCTCTTCTTCCCAGGCCACCTCTAAGCACCACTGAGGTACACCAGTCTCCTCACCTCCAGAGTGACTGCCTTGTTGCTGTCACCAGCACTCTTCATGTGGACTTGGCTCTAAGTTCCTGTGGGAAGGACCCTGTCTTTTTCACCACTATAACCCCAGTTTTATAAGATAATTTTTTGTTGTTGTTGTCAAGGCTTTTAGAAACTTTTAAAACAAGAGTAAGTTACTTATGTAATAGAGACCCTGGCATCAAGAAATCTAGTGGCTTTAATGCTCAAAAACCAGAAATAGAGTATGATCCACTCTAACCTGATGGCTGAAGTATTACTTCAAAAGCTACTATTCTAGACAATAGTGGGCAAAAAATGTAAAACTCAAGACTTTTCCTTATTTGAAAAGATGAAGAAACGGCACCCATCCCAGTAATTTTAACCAATCATTAACTTTTTATGCCATTTCCTTATAAAAATATTAAATAATAAATTCTCAAAGTAGGGCGTTTTGTCTCCCATCTACTCCTAACACAACCAAATTTTTGGTAGAGATTTTTATAACTGTTTCTAAATTACAGCAAATAGCTAATGCAAAGTTCTAAAAGAATTTATGAAAGAAAAGTAACTAAATTCCTAACCAGGAACTTGAACAGAGCCATAAAAGAATAAAGTCTACTTAAAAAGTAATAGGAAATGAAGAACAAAAACATATATGGAAAATAATGTCAACAGTTAAAACAAGATCTAAATTTACATGAAGTTTAGATGAGATACTGACAAAATACACTGACAATAAATACAAGCCTGTGTGTTCTGGGGCATATTAGTCCCTTTATCATGTTTTCTTTACTCCACAGGTTCCCTTCTTCTTCCAAGTAAATACATTCTCAATAGCTTATTTATAATACCCTTATTGTAAAGTATGTCTTCTTATCTTTAAAGGAATCCTGTACTCTATTTAGGAAACTTTTATTTGTGACAAACTCACAACCAAAATGAAGGAAAACAACATTTGAGCCAAGCATCCTGCTTTAATATTATTTTTTTCATCATGCTTTATATACTTGTAATCTATGCTCTTACAACAATCCTACTAAATACACTTAGGTACTTGTTTCATGGGTAAAGAAACGGAAGCTCAGAAAGGTTAAGCAACTTAGACAAGTCGCCTGTGCAACTTCCAAAGCCCATGCTCTTGAAGAAGGAACAGTTAAATCACCAAGAGTCAATCCACCCATCACATCTACTGTCAATACACAGTTGTATTTCCTCCCAGTCTTTTTTCTGAAGTAAATTAGTTTCACATAGATGTAATCAAATCATACTATGTTTTGTACCTTGCTTTGATTAAATCTAAAAAATATTTACTGAGAAACACTATTTGCCAGGTGATATGTGAGATCGTAGGGATGTGGCAGCCTCGTCAGGCTTATAGTCCAGCCGTGAAGGCAGAAGGTAGTACTTTCTCACTTATTTTATCAAAAACATGGACAAATGCCTATTCAAGAGCCCTAGATTAATCATCTTTATAGCTCTAGTTCCTAATTTTATCACTGTAAAAAATGTTATACATGTTTAAACATCTGAGTGACTCAGAATTGGAATTGACGTTAAATGACCAGCAGTGAAATGCAGAAAGGAAGAGCCAAAATATATACAGGCAGAGGCAGACTAATTTCCTAATAGTCTAGGTTCTAAACACTAAAGTTCATTATTTGAGCTCTGAGGAAAAATTCCTACTGTATTAAAAACAGCAGTTGAAACAGCAAGCCCTAATATAGACTATGAATGACAGCTAATAGTCTAATTATAATCATATTGTTTCATCAATTGTAACAAAAGTACCACACACACATAAAGTGGTAATAATAGGGAAAACTGTGTGCATGTGTGCATGCAGGGGGGCGCGGGAGTGGGGGGGGCTTCGAGGAACTCCATCCTTCCTGCATTATTTTTCTGTAAACCGTAACTTCCCTAATAAAAACAAACAAAAACAGCAGTTGCACTTCTCCCAGGTGCTATGAAACACACAACATAGCTGATCTCCGGCCCGACGCCCAGCACCCTTACCCTTACGACACTGCTTCCACATAAAAACACATCTGAATTCAATCGAGGGGCCCAGGAAAGTATCAGCCCCGGAGCTCCTTCCTGTTCTAGGTTACCATGATGGAAATGGGCCTTGTAAAGTGGGATTCTGGGAAGTGAAAGAGCCTCGGAAGGGGGAAAAGAGAACACCAGTCCAGGGCATTCACGGAGATCATGGAGAATGAGGATATCCTGGGGGCTGTGGACCCTCCCACTGAGAGGCCACACCACTGAGAGGTGTGGTTGCGTTAAAATGAGAACAGCCGCAGCAATCCATTCAGCCCAAGTGAGACAAAATGGGCTCAGTGGCTGCTAAGCAGCCGTTTGCCTCTCACTGCTAAATCATGTTCTTACCATTGCAATGGCAACAGCAGTTGCCTGCTCTTTACCTGGAATCTTTATGATAGGATCGTATACAAAACAATAAGCCTAAGGTGGTGGTGGAGGGGTTGCCTTCGGCCTAGTATCACCTACTCCTCTTGGCAAACTTTTCAAGATGCCTAAAGCTGCCTCCTCCCTAAAGGAGCTCAGATTTCCAGTTGGCCAACCCCTGAGCTCATGGATAGTGTCCAGAAGTTTTCTCTGTTTTCCCTCCAGCTATGCAATTCTTAGGGAACAAGACAAAGCTCTAGTCATTTTTTGCATTTCTCTTGTCTAGCACAAAGTAGTCGCTCAATTAGATATGAATGAAATTAACTAACGATCAGAGTCTCAGTTTCAAACAGCCACAGTGGTCACACAGAATAAGACCAAACTGGTGACTCCTCCCTTTACCAAATTTGCATTAGCATGGTGTTAAAAATAACAGCTTTGCACACTCAAGAAATTTAACCACAATTTAAAAGCCTGGCTCATAGAGACTCTATGACTATCTTATCCAGTAACAAATAGTATTAAAGTTTTACAAAATTACCTTACAAAATTACTTAAAATTTTTTTACTTTCTTTAAGTGGTAACTAGACAGGTGTCACCTCTTCCAAGCCTTCCTAACCACCAAGAAGATTGGGGAACGGACTGGGGAACAGTCTTTTCTGCTCCCACTGCACCAGACTGTGGGGAAATGTCCTATCTCCCCACCCCCACCCCGCTTACCAGATGAGCACACAGTGTAGGTCTACATGAATTGATAAATTATATGTGCATTGATAAATTGGATGAAAGAATAAATCAAAGTAAAAATATGGAAAATAAAAATGCATTCTGGGGAGCAGATATAGCTCAAGTGGTTGAGCACCTGCTTCCTACATGGGAGGTCCTGGTTTTGGTCCCTTGTGCCTCCTAAAAACAAACAAGCAAACAAACGAAAAAACCAACTCAGACTAGCTCAATGGTTGAGTGGCAGCCGTTGAGCACTGGCTTCCCACATACAAGGTCCGGGGTTTAATCCCTGGCCCCGGTAATTTAAAAAAAAAAAAAAGTATTCTGTCTTAGTGGAATAAAAACTCTTATCAAAAGTGCAAGTTCTGGGGCCGGCCATATAGCCCAGTGGATAGGGCGCCGGTATACCACATGGGAGGCCCCGGGTTCAGTTCCCGGGGACCTCTCCTAGTGGGCAGACGCCTTGAGAAGGGCGAGCCGCCGTGGGCAGGGCAAAAAGCTGCCACAAACAGGGCAAAGCCGCCACGGGCAGGGCAGGTCACCTGCCAACGGAGCGCAGCCAGCCACTCGCAAACTGAAGTGGAGCCGGCCGTGAATGGAAGCAGAAGCTGCCCACAAGCGGGGCAAAGCCGCCTGCGCAGTGACTGGTCTTGGCGCATCCCCGCAACGGGGGGAGACAAAGCGGACAGGGGGGAACACAAGAATGGACACACAGCAAGAGCAAGCAGAAGGG
>PVKH010049942.1:0-10052 GCA_004027955.1 Chaetophractus vellerosus | reverse complement strand
TTTAGTATATTCATAGATATGTGCAACTATCACCACAGTCAAGGTGGAGAAACTCCATACCTTTTAGCTACCTGCCCCTCCCTGAACCGGGATTTTATTTTGCCCTTCTTACCATTTACAATGCAAAAGGCAGGTTACGATTACTGTATGTCTCTGGTCATTCTACTTCAATGTTAAGACAAACTTGATAAAGGGGGTGGGGGCAGGGAACACCCAGTGGAAGCCAAGCAGTCAGAATTACAAAGAACAATTGACAATGAGGGAACATCCTTACACAATCCTTAGCTCAGCCTATCCAAAGGCAACACTGGGAGGCTGTTCCCTGAACTATCGCAACTCAAGAACACCGGGCCATGAGTTGGGGGTTAGGAAGGAAGTTTTGAATCTGCCTCCTCAGTTCCTGGCTATATAGACCTTTCCCAACACGCCAACTTTTTGCCACTCTGGGCAAGTTTCTCGCCTCCATCACTTTGTGTCTGTCCGAAGAACACAGAACAAAACATTCAATGCTATGAATGCCAGGATGCCCACAGCCCCTTTGGGACTAAGGTGGAGAAGGCCAGAAGGACATGGCTCTGAGAGAGAGGGAGACACAGGGAGCACGGACCCCACCCCACCCCAGACCCTCTCCACTATCTGTCCCTTCCAGATCAGCCCCTTGCCTCTCTCTCCACCAGGGCCATGTAGAAGGCAGAGTGGGGTCAGCTCATCCAAGCTTTTGTTTTTCACTTGGATGGCAACGGAGGAGAGTAGAAATGAGTCCATTACTCAATTACTAGAGGTCAATCTACAAAAAAAGCCAAACCAAACCAAACAAAAACCAAACATATCAAACCCAAGCTTAGTATAAAATAGTACAAGATGCAGAAAGTAGATTAGCAGTTGCCAGGGGTTGAGGATAAAAGGGAGTGGGGAGTAACTATTAGTAGGGTTTTCTTTTGGGGATGAGGAAATGTTCTAAAATTAGAGTATGGTGATGGTTGCACAAGTCTGTGCGTATTTTAAAAACCATTGAAATTGTACACTTTAAATGGGTGAACTGTATGATATGTGAATTGTATCACAATAAAACTGTAAAAAAAAAATAGCCCAAGTTGGACATGCATAGGAAATACCCTAAGTAAACAGATTCTTTTCATTTGCCTTTATTTTCTCCTCTTCTTCCCTTCATTCCTGGCCCTCCTTGATTTCAACACTTTTGAGCATCTATTCTATGCCTTCCTCCCTCTCTTAAAACCTGGTATTGTCTAGTCTTCTGCTAACTGGGAATGTACTTCATGGCTTGAGGGAAAGGAAAGGCTTTTAAGGTCAGCCTGGAATAAATGGTGTTATTTGTGAAGTGGTGTAATAATATTGCCCAATAAAATGAGATCAAAGAGTTTAATCAGGCCTGTGAGGAGGAAAAGTAGAAAATCATAGACTCACAGACCATGCCAAAAATCTGGATGAAAGCTGAAAAATTCAGCCCCAGGCCTGACCATCTTATCTTTACAAGCAGGACTTGGGCCACTCAGCATGTTAGAAGTTCTCCATTAATTTTCCTGCAACGCCATCTCTGAAAGGTCCCTTCCAACTTGAGAATATTCTAGTGCAGCCCCTTGTCCTTGATGAAGGACAATGAAGATAATTTTCTCAAGGTCACTCACATACAGTTCTGGACAACAAGCTTTGCAGAGAGTATACTTGGTGCTGTTTTCATCAGATTGGTTCGAGCAATCCTGAGGGAGATGACCAAGATTCTGGAGGTTTGGAAGTCATCAGATTGCTAGGAGTAGACTTACCAGTTTTCTTCTGAATTCTGGGCAGCATCTTGTTTAAAAACCTTTTTTCCCCCCATCATCTTATAATCACCTTCAAACTCCCAGCCCTAATTGTGATAGATTATAATATAGGGCCAAAATTCTTCCCTCCCTGTGTGCCTACTCTTTGCAAAGTGATTTTTCAGCTTATCCCATCAAGAGGGGAAGTGCATTTCCCCACCTTTCATATCTGAGTGTGGGTAGAAAATATAATGGTGGAAAGCTTAGCAGACCTGTGTCCTGCAGTTATGCGGAAAGCAGAATTTGTAAACGAAGAAATTGGATGTTTAGCTGAGGAGTTTTCCAGGCAGAATGCTGAAATTGAGAATTGAGGAAATAACTTTTTAACAAAAAGCTACCAGAAATGGGAAATTCCCAGTCTACCCATATGGCTAAAAAAAAAAAAAAAAAAAAAAGACTCCTTTATCTCAATTAAAAAATAATTTCACCCACATGTATGCCCCTAGACGGAGCTAAATACATTCACGCATATTAATAATAAACTGTCAGAACAACGATATTTGTTGGCTGGCCATGTGTCTGGGTGTCTTGCTTTGGCCAATGTGGCATTAGAAAATGTGATCAAGCCCCTGTATACTGGGAATCCCGGGCACATCAGCATGTAAATGAACCCTGGCTAGCCATGAAGGCGAGTTGTACCTATCATCTCCAGCTGACGGAGACAACCGCCAGATATGTCAGTAAGGCCAACTCAGATTATCCAAGCCCAGTACAGAAGAGCTGCCCTGCCAGAAGGAATAAATGTTTGCTGTTTTAAGCCACTATGTTTGGGGTGGTTTGTTACATAGCAAAAGCGAACTGATATATGAACATTCAGGAAGTTCTTGAAAAAACTTATGTAACTTGAAAAAAACAATTGTCAAGAGCATTAGAAGTGACAGTAGCAAGATTTCCTGAATCATTTTCAGGACACCAGAAGCCTATCAATTGTTTATTGCTGCATCAAGACTTGTCCTCTGCTGACCCTCTGTGGACAGGAATGAGCCACATGTGTAATGGAAGAGAACATGGACTCTGATCAAAGGAGAGTGAAACCAACTCTCATAGGGCCTTAGCGCCAACCTCCTTCAAGCCTGCAGGAGGGTGGAGACTAAGTGTAAGGTTCCCAGAGGGCCCCTTGTGGTTTCTCAGCACCATTGCCTTCTAATGAACTAGAAGGATGCTTTTCTGAATGTCTGCAAAGCTACATCGCAAGCTATTAACTGGAAGAGAAGTGAACCTAATCGAGTGGGCGAATGCAAACGCTGCCTAAACCACATGTGGGTAAAGAAGGCTCGTTGTCCACCCGTCCCTTTTGCTGCCTGGAATTGCTTGTGTCATTGAGGGGTGACCTTGGATGTGGGCCCTGCCATTCTGGCCCATGACCGGTAGCCATTAGCAGGTTTAAACAGGAAGAATGTGCCATTACAGCCCAAGTAGGCAAATGTGTAAACTGAAAATTAGTCTCAATCAAGATCAAATCAACTCAGCTTTATTAAGTGCCTACTGTGTACAGAGACTGACTCCGTGTCAGGTGGTGGTGGGAGTGAAGAGACCTACCTATTTAGCCAATGTGGCATTTCAGCAGAAAACAATACAAATGTGGCAGAAAGGTAAGCAGTGGTGCCATTCCTGAGACAGGTCTTTCTTTTCTGTTTCTGCATGACCCAGGATTTCCTGCCTAGTGTTTGAGGATGGCAGTTGGTGAACGAATAAAACAAAATTAAACAGAGCAGATGTAGCTCAAATGGTTGACTGTCTGTTTCCCATGTATGAGGTCCTGGGTTCAATTAAAGTGGTAAGAACAGTAAGGCACCTTGCTTTGGGAACTGAGGAAGGGCAGTTGGTGGCGGAGTTGGTGGCACGGGGCAGCAGCAGCAGTGGGGTCATGGCGGACAGGGCTCCCCATCCGCGGCTCCCTATCACGTGACCTGGAGACTTCATGCCACTTCTCTGCACTACTGTTGCCATCCCTAAAATGGGGTGAGGGCCAAGGGCAACAGTGCAAATAGAAGTGCTTTGTCAACCCTGAAGTGCTATACAAATATTATTTATTCATACTGGTGCTCTAATATTTTATTTTGTATTTTTTTGGAAAAGGAAATATATGCCCATTCTAAAATAACTTTTGAAAACAGTCCAAAGGGAGTATGGTAAATAAGTTTTCCTCCTCCCTGTGTTTCTCCCTCCAGTACCAGTTTGTGGTGTTCCCATCTAGAGATACTCTATGCATATATAGATATACATTTATATATTTGTGTGTGTATATACACACACATTTAAATATCTATATATATCTATATGATATATATCTATTTTAACACAGTGTATACCAAAGTATTCTACACTTTGCTTTTTTTCTTTTTGCTTAAGAAGAGGTCTTAAGGATCCTTTTGGATCAATACAAAGCTCTACCTCTTTCTACTTTTTTTTAATTAATTTTTTTTGCCATTTCTTTTTTTTTTCCCAATCTTAAAATCTATTACAAAGCCACAGTAATAACAGCATGGTACTGGCTGACATAAAGACCAATGGAATAGAATTGAGAGCCCAAAATTCAACTGTCATATCCATGGTCATTTGATTTTTTATTTAAAAAATTATTGAAGTATATCATTCATACATGAACATATATAAACATTAAGCATATAGTAAAATTTGTGAACTTACAGAACAAACATGCATAACATCATCCAGGGCTCCCATACATCATCTCACCACAAATACCTTGCATTGTGAAACATTTGTAACAAACTATGAAAGAGCATCCTCAAAGTATTATTAACTATAGTCCATATCTTACATTTGGTGTATTTTTCTCCCAGCCCGTCCTGTTTTTGTTTTGTTTGTTTATACACCATAAAATTTATCTAAAGTGTACAATCACTGGCATTTGGTATAATCACCGAGTTGTGCATCCATCACTTCAGTCAATATTAGAGCATTTTTATTATTCTAAAAAAAAAACAACAACAAAAAACAAACCACTATCATACCCATGTGTTAGCGCTACTAATTACAAATCCTATGATGTGCTTTCACTTACCTCATTCTTTTTAGTGGCTGCATACTATTCCATTATTCCATTGCATTTGGGATGCCCTACAAGGCTAGTTTAACCATCCCTGGCTGATGGAGTTTCTACTCTTTGATTGTTACAGACAATGCTGCAGTAACTATCCTTGTACTGTAAGGACTCTTGCTGGGTCAAGGGCAGTGTGCAGTTTCAATTTTGATAGGCAATGTCAACCTGACCCCTGCAGGGGTTATGGCTGGTAACTTTACAGTGATCACTTATCCCTCAGATCAAGAATCAGGCAGTCATTGGTGGTGCAAGCTCATTAGAGCCATGCGTTTGATGATACCAAGGACAGAAGTTTCTTCGTCCAAGAAAGCCAGTTTAGACCTTTACTATTTCAGACAGCAAAGTGATTCAGAGCCCAGATGTTGGAGACAGGTTCCCTGGGTTTGAATCCAGCTCTTCCATTTGCTGTGTGTGACCTTAGGCAAAGTGACTTAACCTCTGAGTCTCCTCATCTGTTAAATGGGAATAATAATCCTCCTTACTTCACAGGGTAGTTGCAGGGTTTCTCTACTTTGGCACTATTGACATTTGGGGCTGGAAAATTTTTTTGCAGTGTGGGGGCCTCTATCCTATACCTTGTGGGGTGTTTAGCAGCATCCCTGGCTTCTACCCACTAGGTGCCAGTAGCAACACTCCACTCCCTTCCATCCCCCAGCCCCAATTGTGACAACCAAAAACGTCTCCAGATATTGCCAAATTTGCCAAATGTCCCAGGATGGGTTGGGGGAAATCAACTCCTGTTGAGAGAATCACTGGGTTTTTGTGAGGATTAAATGAGTTACTATGAAGAAAGTACTTAGAATGTACCTAACACACAGTGAATGCTACATAAGAGTTTGCAATTATTATGATGATTATCATTCTTTGGCTCTGGCCTACCTGATGCAAAATAAAGAATTTCGATAATATGGGGGCTGAAGCAAGACAGTGAATATTGTTAAGCCCATATCTGATTGCACCCAGAAACAAGAGTCCCAGTCCTGATTGTAAGATCACAGGTCAGTAATGTCAGGATTAATTATAAGTCAGGTCCCTCTGGGCTCCCATTGTAGGGCTTGCAGGATCCCATAACAACTTAACAAGATCCTATGCTGGGGCCGGCTGTAGCTCAATTGGTAGGGCGCCGGTTTACCACGTGGGAGGCCCCGGTTTCGGGTTCGGTTCCCGGGGCCTCCTTGAGCGGGCAGACCACCTTGAGAAGGCAAGCCGCCGTGGGCAGGGCAAAGCGCCGTGGGCAGGACAAGCCGCCCGCGAGCAGGCAAGGCCACTGGGCGGTGAGCTGACTCAGCAGATCGCCGCAACTGGGGGGAGACAAGCAGACACAGAAGAACACAAAAAATCAACACAGCAAGAACAAGCAGAAAGGGGGGGATATATAATAAAAAATAAAAATAAAAAAAAGATCCTATGCTAATGGCCAGCTCAGCTGTCACCCGTACTGCACATATCCATTTTAAACTCCCTCCTGCATTCTTCAAATGGTGCAGACTTCTAGTCTTTGGCTTTCCATAAATCTGTGGCCCCGGAACAATAGGCTGCCCACAAAATTCACCCCAAAAAGGCCGGGTAGGGCAGGGGGAGATGAAAACAGAACGGGAGGACAAGGAGAAACAAAAAGCTGAGTTTTCTTTAAATGTTTGGCTCTGCACAGCACAAACATTCCCAATGAAAAATAAAGAATTCTTTCTTCTGTGTCTGTTTCAGCTGGCATCCAGCTTGCGCCTAGAGAAGAATGTCACTGCATCATTATTCAGCCCCACAAGGTAAAACAAAATGGACAACTTGACAACCAGAAGTGTGCTGGTGTGGCAGAATGGCTCATTTCAAAGCTTTTCAAAGAATGTCTCCTGTGCTCCTTACTTTTTTGCCACACCCTCCTCAGTTTTTCAAACCTGTGGGAAAGCTGTTACTTTTCATGAAAGGTGTATAAATAATGACCTCTGAGAAACATCTCCCCCTAGCACACAATTTTCATTTTTTCATTGCTTTTAGTCTTTTGGGATCCCTAGAGTGTCCACAAATAGATTAGCCTCTAAGAATTCTGAGTAACCACAGTTAGGGAAAAAGCAGCATTGGTTTAATTAGCCACGGTCCTATTTTTGAAATTACATCTGTGCTTTTTTTTTTTTTAATGAGGATTTGTCTATGCAAAAAATTGAAGAGGACAGATTTTTGGGGGTGCATGTTAGTTTTGATTTCAATTAATTTTCATGCTTTTGAAATCAAAATCAAGAGTATTGAGTGAATAATGTATCATCATACATTAAACATGATCAAATGAAGACAGCTGACAGCAATGATTGCAGAAAAATGAATTGCTGGAAATACTGGATCATCTGGTATGTGCTGCTATATGAGTGATAGCAAATCACTGCACATTTTTGCTTTGCATGGTTCCATCAGTTTTTCATCCCCAAATTCCCAGACTTTGATTAATTACTGAAGTGATGAAAATTAACAGGCTAATAAAGGATCATGTGCCTTGCCAAAGGGTCACTGAAAATCAGAACATAAGAACAAAATCCACAGGACTAGAATCCCAAGTCTAAAAGTCTTTCTCTATATGTTTTCTGTCTTGTGAATTTTTTCTTTTCTGAAATATTGGTTGAAATGGCCATAGCTATTTTTGAAGTTTAAATTTTAACAACACTTCTCAATATTAGAACTGTTTCAGAACAATATTCTTCATTGCCTTTGATCACAAACTCTCCAAAGACTGGTTTTGTTTAAATGACTATCTGAAAATTGTGGGCAATGGGGGTAGCATTCAAAATTTCAACTTCCACTGGATATAATAGTTGCTGACATCAGCATTTGTGTTTAAAGAATTCCAAATGCATGAAAATCACTGGAAATGCACCTTTTTTTTTGGGGGGGGGTGTCATCTGTATTAGTTATGTATTGCTATGTAACAAATTACTATAAAATTTAGGGACTTAATTTTGTTAGGAATCTGGATGCAGCTTAGATGGGTACCTCAAGCTCAGAGTCTTTAACAGGGTGTCTGCCATGGCTAGAGTCATATAAGGCTTGGTTGGGAGATGATCTGCTTCTAAGCTCATTCATGGCTAATGGCAGCCATCAGGTCTTCACCTGGTGTTGGTTGGAGATGTTAGTGCCTTGCCAAGTGGATCTCCTCACAGGGCAGTTCACAGAATGGCAGCTGGCTTTCTTCAGAGCAAGTGAGTGAGAGAGGGCAGCCTGTTGAGTTTCCCAGCTGCTAAAACAAATACTAAATGGGATTGGCTTAATAACAGGTGTTTATTGGCTCATGGTTTCAGAGGCTTGAAGGCTTGCTTCCTCCCAGGTCGGTATCTTCTGGCTGTCCAGCAATCTCTGGAGTTCTTTGGGTTTTCTGTCACAAGACAATGCACAATATGGTATGTCTATTCAATGGAATACTATTCAGTAATGAAAAGGAGCTAAATACTGTTACATGCTACTGCATGATAAACTTCAAAACATCCTAAGTGAAAGAAGCAGACACAGACAACCACATACTTAAAAGATCCCATTTATATGACATGTCTGGAATAGGCAAATCCATAGAGATAGAAAGTAGATGAATGGTTTGCTAGCAGTGTGGGTGGGAACTGGGAATAACCTAAAAATGGGCATGAGGGATCTTTTTGGGGTGGTGGAAATGTTCTGAAATTAGCGAGGATGGCTGCACAACTCTAAACTTAACTAAAATTCATTGAAATGAACACTTAAAATGGGTGACTTTTATGGCAAAAACAAAACAAAACTCAGTGATAGTGGATGAGAACTTGAGCTTTCTCAGCTTATTTGAAATCAAGTTCAGCTATGTCAGCTCCAGGTCTTCTTATTCCACTTCCCTTTTTCTTCCCATATGCTTGGAGTTTGGTCCTAAGATTAAATTCTGCGACTTTGGTCCCAGATATGTCTGTCAACTCATTAAACCAGAGGAAGTTAACTATATTTCTATTATGGTTCTTGTATTCCACACCCCTCCCCCTCCCCCCAATCTGTTTTTTTTAGCTGTTTCCTTTGGGCTAATTTTTAAAGGATTTTGTAACTCAGTTTAAAGGAATACTACATCTCCCCCCCTCAATCTCCTTTTTACCTTAGATGGGAAATAAAGTTGATTTTCTACTTTTCAAGTGTTTTCAGAATATAAGGATCAGTTTTGCCTAGACCATCTAGGAGATTAATTTCATTTCAGCTACTGAAGGCATCTGGCTTATTTTCCAAGTTCTTCTAGGTCTTTCCTTTATCTGGACAATTCTAGGAGATTGAGGGGAATTTTCTTGTTCATTCCCCTATAATTTCCTGAAATAATTTCACTTTTCAAAAGACTAGATTCTTCACTCAAAAAAAAAAAAAAAGTTATCTACTTGCTTCCAATTTATTTGCAACACATTTTAAAAACGAACTACTGTACTGGCTGGCTTCCTAAGTTAAAGTAAAACTTCTAAAAGGGCCAAGGTCTAAAGTTCACACACTCTTGTGCGGTCTGTTTCCATCAACCGGAGACCCCATTATCCATAGCTCTGCCAAAGCTCCTACATTTCCTTTTGAGTCCTATGAATGAGGGAAAACAAGTTCAAGTGAGGGGAAAACGGGTTCAAATGAAGGTCAGATACCCAAAAGAGTTTTCTCGGTTACTGTGTTGCTGGGGTAGAAAAAGTGGGGAAAGGGTAACCAGATGTGGGTGGCCTCGGAAGGTTGCTCGTTAGTCTTGGCAAGGAAACAGAACAGGGCTTGTTTTTGAGATGCCCACTTGAGGGCCTACTGTGTGTCAGGCGCTGAGGCTACAAAGCTAATTACTGATTGCTTGTGTTCATTGAGCCAGGGACTCTTCTAGGTGCTTTAAACGAGGCAAGACAAAGTCTCCACCCCGAAGGCGCTCGCAGTCCATTTTAGAGATTGCATCAGGTGGGGGATTCTTCTCAGAGCTTGAGGACGTAGAAGGCACCTTGGGGGCGGGGGGAAGAGAAACACTTCCCTCCAGTCCTCTAAGCTAGGCCGGCCCGGCAAGCGAAGACCGACACGCCCTCGCCGAAGGGCAGACCCGCCTTGAGGAGGGCGGATCCAGGCAAGGCCGGCAGGCCAGCCCTCACCCGACCCCCACGAACGCGGCCCAGCACGGCGCCGGCTCCTCACGTGTCCCTCCAGGCCCCGGAGCCGCCTCACTGCCTGCTTCC
>PVKH010049941.1:0-10046 GCA_004027955.1 Chaetophractus vellerosus | reverse complement strand
AAAATCAATTTAGAAAACAAAAAATAGTGTTTCATTTTTAGTTTACTCTGAAAAGAAAAAAAGCTGCAAAAATGCTAGGAATGCTAAATAATAGTTGACAGAGTCAGGATTTGAGGTTTTCCTCAAAGGGGTCAGCAAATACTGATTTTCACATCACTTCACTTATCAAGATAAAACAAGCAAGGCATGTCATCTGATTATTTCTATACTTTCTTGTCCTAAAACCATATATCCCAACCTTTTATTCCAGGAACCTCAGGATACAAACATACTGTCTTCCCCCCAAAATAACCATCTAAATAAATGTGCTTAAACTGGTGTGTTCACTTAGAGAAAGGTTTCCAGCTGATACATGTGATTGTTCTAGCTGGTTTATTTGATTGCTGTCAGGTAGGCAATTACAAGGCCACAAGAAGTACGCAGATTCTGACTTCCAATCACAACCTGACTGTGGGCATGCCCAAATCTGACAGTCTTTGATGGAGCAAATTTAGGTTTAAAAACTGCAAATATAAATCTTGAAAGAATGTAGTGGTATTTAGGAAAGTAGGGAAAGGCAAGGAAGGCTGACTAGAACAGGAAATGAGATTTAGATTTTACATAGGTGCCTGCTCTGCTAGTCACAATCTTATTTCTGCATATATATTACCCTGTTCTCTCTCTTCACCTCCTCTCCTTCCTTATTTTTCCATACTCCCCAAAGGATCACTGCTTCCAATTTGGAAGGGCTATATGAATTTTTGAATTTTAAGATAAGCATGGTATGAAAAATAGGTTTTTCTCCCAACTTTCATTTATCACAGTATATTGAATTAATGAAAATAGGGAATACTAAGCAGAATTTGTTTGTTATTTATTTCTGTGGCTTGTTTCATTTTATTTTACAGGTCGCTATATCATAATTATAAGCAGATAGCTTATAAAGAAGAGAGGAAATGAGCATCTCTCAGTATTTTATTTGTAATTTGTAGTTCTGATGAAGTTCTTTATACAGATATTAAGTTGTTATGCAAACTATTTTGCAGGAGGAAAAATGTTAATGTGTATTCTTCATTGTATCATAAGTAATTTATGTTTTTAGGATTTTTTAATGGGCCTGTGTATTTGTTCTGATTATATGATTTTCCTATATATTTTCTTAGTGTTGCACAGAAATTTCTACTCTTCAGTAGATACTGATATTTCTTTTTTTAGACTTAATGAAGAAAACCTCATTTCAAGAATTGGAAAAAGGTAAATGATTACTGGCTATCAATTAAATAAGAAATTAAATTAAATTTACTTTCTGCCCATCACAGAGTTCATTTTACTAGATTGAAGTTTATTTGTAATCATCCATACTTCTTTGAAACTTGATATTCATCCCATTAAAATTAATTATTCAGAGGTGGAAAACAATTTGTGATCAAATATTGCTATGTGTCTTTTATGTTAATAAAACTATTTGAGACAATTCCATAAATGTCATTTCTAACTTTTCTTATGTATGCTGGATTTTAGCGGCCAAAAATTGGAGAATTAAAAATAGAATGAGAAGAATTTCATATTTTCCAAAAATAATTTCTTCTGGTTAAAATCAAGTATAAAAATATCAGATCATAAAGAAAATTTTGAGATTTTTATAAATGCCTGACAATCTAATAAGTCTTCAATCCATGAGATAAAATTCTCAAAACTACAGGTTAAAGAATAGTGTCTAATGCAATTTCCAAAGACACATTATGTCTGGACATACATAATCCACAAAAGTGAATAGGAACCACATGTGTCAGCTTAAACTAGTTGGTCATGCCAATTTTCAGGGTTGTCACTCATCATGAACTGACATATTTCATAGTTTGCTCAGTCAGAAAACCAGAAATGGCATCAATATATTGGTTTATAGGAACAACAGTCACATGCAGTAGGGCTATTGCTTCTACTTAAACTTTAATTGGATTCTTTGACTATCTGTATAATATATTTACAAAGTTTTCAACAAAAGCAACAGCGTAAAATACACAGACAGGAAAGTGACATTCCCAAGGAATTCCCAAGCTGATCTGCCCTTCTTTTGTATTTCCATGGAGTGCAAACTCACTTGATAACACCATTTGGAACCTTGGGGTGCATTTTTAAATGTGGAGTTATATGATTGAAAACATCAGAATTAAAAAGAATCAAACAAAATTGATGACTCCTATCTTGATTGGCCAGGGCTGCTATGACAAATACCACCACACAATGGGTTGGATTTAACTGCAGGAATTTATTGTCTCATAGTTTTCAGTCTGGAAGTGTAAAAAAATCAAGGTCTCAACAGGCCATGCCTTCCCCCGGAATCAGTGGCATTTTGGGGCTGGTTTGTTGCAATCTTTAAATTCCTTAGCTTGCCTTTCTGCCTCCATCAGGTGATAATTGGTTTCTTTAGTGTCCTCTTTTGGCTTCCTCTGACTTCTAGCTTCTTCTGGTTACATTATCTAATTTCCTTTGTTTATAAGGACTTCATCCATGTGGATTGAAGCTCACAGTGATTCAATTTGGCCTCATCTAAATAAATATCCATGAATGAGTCCACACTTTAACATAGTCAAAGATATTATTTACATATGTTTTCACACTCACTAGGAGCACAGGTTAAGATTTGAGAATGTTTTATATCGAGTACATGATTCAATCCTCAATACTCACAACCCTAAAATGTACAGTTCATTTCTGATTATTCCAGAGAAGCAAATACATATCTTAGGACCCACAAAATTCCTTAAATATGTCTTCCTATTATAACATCCTATAACTTATTTTATCACTGTTGTGGTTTGAAGTTGTATGTACCCCAGAAAAATATGTTCTTTAATTGAACCCATTCCTGTGGGGGTAAACCCATTGTAAGTAGGAACTTTTGATGAAGCCAATGTTTATTACATCTCATTCAAGATGGGTCTTAATCCTCTTACTTTATAAAGGAATGAAATTCAGACAAAGATAGAGAAAGCCACAGGAAACAAGAAGCTGAACTTAACAAAACCCAGAAGAGAAGCGTTTTGGATAGGCCACCATGTGCCTTGCCATGTGGCAGAGGAGCCAAGGATTGCCTGAAGCCAGCCCCAGAACACCACCATCTTCAGGGATTAAGCATCGCCTTGATGATGACTTGATTTGGACTAATAAATTCCCATTGTTTAAGCCAACTGATTTAACGGAATTTCTTGAGCAGCCAAGGAACCAAAACAACTTCTTAGGAAGCAATGGCAGAGAGAAATTCCTTTGCAAGATTTGTGCAATGTGATTATCAATGGTTCAACTGAGAATAGTATCCAAATCTCATAAACTCTCAACCAGTAATTTTGCATTGCAATATGATGCCGCTCTCCAGAAATTGTGTCTATATAATTTTTACAGGGGGTTAGTAAAGAATGTAGTTTCTTTATATATAATAAACAAAAAAGCTTCGCTTTGGCTTTAAACTGAACGATTTTAAATGGATTTTTTTTATTTACCACTGTAACACTTGGAATCACAGATATTTTCTCCAAATTTTTACAATTTAAAATTCTTATGGGCATGTTTATTTCTATATAGGAACTAATGCTGTGGTTAATATATACCCACAGGACACTTTCAATTTAATTAATGGATTTTAGCATCACATTAATATTCTTATACCTGATTTGAATTGTTAGACTTTTCTCTCATCCTTGTAAATGAAACTGCCTTGGCATATATTATTTCATTCTTTTTTGACATTGATTTTTTGGTAGGATATTATTTTATAGAACAACTTTTAGCATTAAAGTATGTCCTTGGCATTATTTTAATCAATATTGTATTCTTCATGTTACAAAGACAATAACAACCTCCAAAGAAATTTAATTACTTGGTAGCAAAATATGAGTTGGGATATTGCCATTGTATTACAGATGAAGTAGAAAGATTTCTGACAATTTTATATGGAAATTTAGTGTGAAACTCAAAAAGAAAATATGAACTGAAACTTTCAATTTAGGGCAGTACCGTCTCTGTATTTCTGTGCAGTTTTCTTCATAGACTGAATGTTGTGATTGAGTAAATATGGTAAAAATTAATCTAAGAGAACAAATAACTTTAAAAGCAATTCTTCAAAAGAAGCATTGTTCTTTTATTTTACAACATTCCTGATAATGTTTCTTTATGATGATGTCTGCTTTCCAGAAAGGCATAAAGTATATGTAAAGTTGTGAGATAAATTTTTCTTCCGGTGCTCTCAGTATTGTTGCTTTAGGTTTCAAAACATAATTTCTTCTAGTCAAATGTTGGGTTTTCTCAATCAGGGCTTTTAAAAGCTTTTAATTTTTTTGGCATTCCCTATACTTTATTATCACCAAAATTACAGTTTTTCTTGATATGCTGGTCAAAAAATAAACCATAAAAAACAAACAATAAACAAAAAAAAAAGCTAGTTTAGGCACTGTGCCTGATAAATCTGAATTTGAGTATTGTGGCAGTTTGTTGTTGTTTATGAATTCCAAAAATAGATACTGGATTGTGTTTGTAAACTGGTCTGTTCCTCTAGGTATATTAGATTGTATTGTATTCAGGGGGTTCACTTTTACTTTATTAAATCAAGATTAGTGTTTTATTTGACCACATCATTAGGGTGACTTAGTTTGGGTCCCCACCCACTCCCTGCCTTTGTGGGCTATATAAATGGATGCTCAATCAAAGATAGGGAAGTAAATACATGGAGAAAGAGAACACAGAGCCTTTAGGTTTAGACACTGGAGCCCCAGGGAGAGAGCCGAACTGTTTGCCAGATAGTTTGCTCCTGAAGAGTCCTGAACCCTGAACAGCTGAGAAAGCCCAGAAAGAAACAAGACCTGGCAAGAGAAGCAAGACTTATGCTAGCTTATACCTGAGGTCAGAAGAAGCTGGGATCACGGAGCCTTAGGAGGAAGAAGGCTGAACCTTTGCAGAGACTGGCAGCCATCTTGTTCTAATATATGGTAACAGAGTTTGGTGAGGGAAGTAACTTACTCTTTATGGCTTTGTGACTATAAGCTTCCATGTCAAATAATTATCCTTTATAAAAGCCAACAGATTTCTGGTTTTTCACATCAGCGCCCTTTTGGGTGACTAATACAATTATCTATTCCCAATCCTTTGAGTTCTGGAATCATAGCATAACCATTTCATCTTTGTTGTCAATTTCCTCATTTTTGAAATAGTGATAAAAATCACTGCCCAGCAACATTGCTATGATAACTGATACATATTTAATGACTATATATAAAGAACAATTTTATAGATCTAAGTAGTGGTGGATGCAGAAATAATATGACTCCAAAACCCATAAACTTCTCTTTATACCATATGAAACACATACATGGAACATGTTCATCCTACCTTACCACTGCAAGATTGGAACACATCATTATCACAAATAGAGTGATCTTTCCTACCAAGCTTTAATGTAATCCACATGCCAATCTGTATCAGAGGAGTATTGTTGGCACGAATGAAAACTTAACAAACACACAAACAAACAGATATGGTTAATATCTGAACTTAACCCACCCACCTTACTTCAAAGCTTCCTCATCTCTTTCTAAATGGAATGCACATTTTTAAAATAGAAGAAACATTGAAGAAAAGAAAATCTTTCAGTAATCCCCAAATAATCTCCAAGGTGGTAGTAGCTCTCTACTCATCCTATGCTTAAAAACAAATTTTTTATTCCATATTTCCTAAACTTCAAGCAATCTTTATGGCTATGTGCTAGTCAAGACACTTTTGGAAGAGGTGTTGAAAATCCAATTCTAACCCTCATAAGGGGAAAAATGAATGTATTGGTCATAATAGAATTTAGCATATATGGTACAGCATTCATGGAATGCTCTATTCAGGATTTGAAACAATGTCATCAGGATTCTGTCTTAACTTTGCTATCCCTTCAGTTGTTTTTCTTTGCAGCAAGAATAAATGGATGCTCCTTTGCTCCAGTAATTATAAATGCCTGAAAAGTTACCGTGGCTTTCTTTAGGTCACAGGCCCACTCCTAGACCAATCTCTTTGTTCACAGGGATGATACCCTTTTGGGTCTGCTAAGTCATGTGCCACAGCTGTGTCAGACCCCATAGGAACACATACACAGACTGGTCAGCCATCCCACTTAAAAGCGTTTTTTTGTTAACACATCAGGAGGAAATGATTCTCACTTTTTAGCCTTTGTTTAAGACTTCACTCTGGAGGACTTCCAGGAGGATGGCATTACAGTAAGTAGGCAAGGCACAAATCTCTCACAAAAATTAAAAAAAGAAGAAAGGCAAAAATCTATCTGAGGGAGCTGCTTTGGGGATCTGCAGACCAGGGGAGTTCTGTGCATAACCCAGGAGGTGGGAGGACAGAGTGACAAAGAGAACAAATGAAAACTAAGAGTTACTTGCCCCTGTGGCTGGGAACTGCACATATCCCCCACCCTCAAGGTGAGTAGCCTTGATGAAACTCCTGGCTCACTGCAGCCAACTGAGAGGGGAAAGAAGGTCCTCCTAACTGGAAGGAAGAGGAGTCTGGTAGAGGGCAGACAATGGGTTCTCTTCAGTGAGTTTGGCTGGCTGAGTCTGCTTTGAGTCTCAGCTGTAGCCAACTCAGCAAGTAGAGGTTGAAAGAGACCTATCTGTGGGGGAGCTGAAGGGCAAGTAAGTGTGGAACCAGCACCAAACTAACTCAGGGAAAAATGGAAAAGGAAGGGAGATAGAGTGGTCAGAAGAGGGGGGAAATGAAAGATCCCAGCTAGCACTCAAGCAACCCCAGGGAGAGGGGAGGGGGGATCAGATTAAGCAGGCTGTCATACCCACCTGCTCTGAGAGAGAGAGGAATTAGGTAGTTGAGAGGGGAGGGCTGACAGGTGTCTAACAGCCAGAGAGAGAAGGAAGCCAGGCAGATAGCAGGCAAACTGTTAGAGGGAAGGGGAGGCAGATGAGCTTTCAGAAGTCTACTTAACCTTTTCAATGGGTGTGGCTCAGTGGATGAACTCTTTCCTCACTCATACCAGGTCCTTGGTTCAATCCCCAGTATTGCCTAAGAGAAGAGATCCAGGGAGTGATCCAGTGGGTTGTCAAACACCCAGATGGCACCTTGTGACAAGGACTTATAGACTGAGATTTTTAAAAAGATTTTCTTGATTTGTTATTTTGTATTTTTGTTATTATTATTTTCTTTTTATTTTATTCTCTTAAACTGGGTACCTTGCCTGTACAGAATGGGCTGAAGGGTGATTGATTGATGAACACTGGCAACCTGAGATGTTTTTTAGTGGCCTAAGTGGGAAGCCTGTTTTCTTTGGGTTGTTGTTTTGTTTTGTTTTGTTTTTTGTTTTTTCTCTTTTCCTTCTTTTTCCTCCTCAGTTTCTTTATTAATTTTCTTTCATTTTTCCCTATTCCATTGCTTTTCTTCATTGCCACTTTCTCTTCTTTGGTCTTCATTTTTTTCCCTTTTCATCTTTCCAGTCTCTTAATTTATTCTATTTTTTCTTGTTTCATTTTTTATTCCACCTTTTAAATTCTAATTTCTTTGTATTTTTTATGATTTTTCAAGCTTATTTATATTGTTTCCCCTGGCTCTTCTATGGTTCCTTTTTCTATCTTTAAAAAAATTTTTACTATTATTCTTTTTTCTTATATCTTTCTTTTTCTATGGTTTAATTTTTTTTAGGGAAAAAAGGACAACTACAAGTATTTAGAATAAGTGGAACCATGAGTCAAAGAGCAAATGTAACTCAAAATAAAACAAAATAAAACATAGAGTAGAAAGAGAAGATAACCATCTGAATAAGCTCATCAAGATAAAAAGATACCTAGACACCATCAAAAAATTACAAGCCATATTAAGGAACAGAAAGACATGGCCCAGTCTAATGAAAAAACTAAAAAACAGAAGGAGTGCAGAACATGGAACAACCAAGCAAGGATGTCCAAACAAATATAAACAACTTAATGACGTAAAGGAAGAGATAATGGATATTAAAAGAGACACTGGTGGGACATACAGAAGAAATTATAAACATTCATAAAAACTTAACAGATCTGATGGTGATGAATGGCACAACTCAAGGAAAGAAAAATATGCTGGAAGAACATAACAGCAGATTTGAGCAAGCAGAGGAAAGAATTAGTGATGTCAAAGATAGTACATCTGAAATCACACAGATAAGTAGAAGAGAGATAAAAAGATAGGAAAAATTCTGCAGGGAATCAGGGAATTAAATGTCAACATGAAACACACTAAAATATGCATTTATAAGTATCCCAGAAGGAGAAGATAGGGAAAGGGGGCAGAAAGAGTGTTAAAAGAAATAATGGTTGAAAATTTCCAAACTCTTTTGAGATACATGGGTGTACATGTCCAGGAAGTGCAGCACACTCAGAACAGTATAAATACTAACAGGCCTACCCTAAGACCTATAATTATCAAATTGTCAAATGCTCAATACAAAGAGAGAATACTGAAAGCAGCAAGAGAAAAGAGATCCATCACATACAAGGGAAGCTTGATAAAATTAAGCACTGATTTCTCATCTAAAATCATGGAGGCAAGAAGACAGTGCTATGACATAGTTAAGGTTTTAAAAGAAAAAAAAACTTTCAGCCAAGAATCCTATATCCAGCAAAGCTGGAATTCAAAAGTGGAGGAAAGTTCAAAATATTCACAGATAAACAGAAATAAAGAGAGTGTGTCAGCAAGACACCTGTCCTTCAAGAAATATTAAAGGGAGTTCTGCAGGATGAAAGGAAAAAAAAAACAGAAGAAGGAGGTTTGGAGGAGAATGCAGAAAAGGAGATTATTAGTGAGAATAATAACTAAAAAAATTAAAAAAGAAATAAAAACAAAATGTGACATATATAAACCTAAGGAAAAAATGAGTAATATAAAGTAATAACATTGAATGGATTAAATCCTTCAATCAAAAGACCCAGATTGGCAGAATTGATAAGGAAATATGACCCATCTATATGCCGTCTACAAGAAACTCACCTTAGATCCAAGGATGCAAGGGATTTTCAAGTGAATGGTTGAAAAATTATTTTACCTGCAAAAATAACCCAAAAATGGTAGGAATAGCCTAACTGATATAGTACAAAATAGACTTTAAATGCAAAATTATTGTGAAAGACAAAGAAGGACACTTTATATGAATACAAGGGGAAATATGTCAATAAGAAAAAAGAATCATAAACATTTATTCAACTAATCAGGATGCTCCAAAATACATGAAGCAAACATTGGAAAAATGAAAGGGAGAAATAAATGCCTCTACAGTTATAGTGGGGGACTTTAATATGCTATTGTATTAGTAAGGGATCTCTCGGGAAACAGAATCAACAGGAGATATCTGTTAAAAATATAAGATTTTATGAGTCTCTCACGTGACCGTGGGGATGCACAAGTCCAGGTTCCACAGGAAGGCTGCAAGCCAGGGGCTCCGAAGAAAGAAAGATGAAGGGTCCTTGATGAGTTTTTCGGAGAATTTAGCTGTCAAACAACAAGCTGAGAAATTCTCTCTGAATGTTGAAATCAGTTCCCTTTTATGGAAGTCAACTGAATGGATAAAAGAGGCATCCATTCATGATCTGATTTCCCTGACTAACGCACATGTAATCAGCCATGCATGCAGTAAACTCACTGGTGATCGAAGTCCATAAATGCTCTTATATTACAATTAGCCCAGTGCTTGCTGGATCAAATACCTGGACACAATTACCTGGCCGAGTTGACACATTAGCCTAACCATCACAGTCCACCCCTTGTCAACTTGGCCACCATACACATTACCTTGAACCATACTTAGTCTCTAAGTAAAAACAATAACATACAAGCATACATATACATTTCCGCCTAACAATGTTTAACTCCCCTGCGTACAACTGGAAACACATTAATTCCCAGCAGAATATGGTGCAAGACCCTGGGCAATATTCATTCTTAAACTTGACATCCTTAAATATTATGACTTGAAATTAATACAACTTTTCATATGATAGGGGAAAAGGTTGGAGAAGAAAACAAGAAATTCATTTTGTGTACATATACCG
>PVKH010049940.1:0-10048 GCA_004027955.1 Chaetophractus vellerosus | reverse complement strand
GAGTTTCAAAACCTACTCTCCAGTTCATTGGACTCACCCAGGACAACTAACAAGGAGATGATGGTGGACAATGACCATCCCAAGGAACCGAGAGAGTCTACAACTACAAGCAAGAGAGTCCAATCCATCTGCCCTATGGGATCAAAGTCCCTCTCAATTACAGGTGGAGGAGGCATCACCATCACAGAATCCTCAGGATTGGGGAATGAACTATGGACTAAAGTAGACTTAATGGTATTCTACTATAGGCTTATTTTGATTCTAGCAATGTAAGAACTGGAGGTTCTGAGTGCAAGGAGAGGGTGAAACATGTAATATGGAGGCATTTTCAGGACTTGGAAATTGTCCTGAATGACATTGCCAGGACAGATACAGGTCATTATATATCTTGCCATAACCTACAGAATTGTGTGGGAGAGAGAGTAAACTATAATCTATGCTTAGTGACAATGCTCCCAAATGTGTTCATCAATTCTAACGAATGCACCACATTAATGAAGGATGTTGTTAATGTGGGAAAATGTAGGAGGTATAGGGAGTGGGGCATATGAGAATCCCCTATATTTTTTATGTAACATTTATGTAATCTAAGTATATTTTTTAAAAACTAAAAGTATGTTTAAA
Source organism: Chaetophractus vellerosus (assembly GCA_004027955.1). Taxonomy (NCBI): domain Eukaryota; kingdom Metazoa; phylum Chordata; class Mammalia; order Cingulata; family Chlamyphoridae; genus Chaetophractus; species Chaetophractus vellerosus. The sequence goes on along the minus strand of PVKH010049940.1, from coordinate 9,424 downwards.
AAAGCTATTTTTTTCATTCTTTAATTCTCAGTATTCTGTCATCCATTTTTTTGGAATAGATTGGATTTATAGAGAACATATGAAACTTCCATATTTAGGCATAGCTAATGGAAAACTGTTAAGCAAATATAGTGTAATTTTAGAAAGCATGTTTTAAAAGTCATAGTACTTAAGATCTTGTTATCAATTTTAATTTTGGATTAGGAAAATTTTCATTAGAGCCAGACAGCTTATATTTAACATGACACTGTGGAATTGTAAATAGTTTGATGACTACATTTCCTAGAATGCTGACATTAGATTAGCAAAATTCCTGCCTGGAAAGAGTTCAGTTTTTATTTAATGGTAATATTTACATGTAGATAATGTAAAAGGCTTTTTTGGACAATTCTTCTGTTAGGAAAATGGGTAGGTTTAATGTGTAGTTTCCCTTTACTAATTAGAATTCCACTGATTTGCCTTTTGCCTCAATTTAATACATCTGTCTGATGGAGTCTTAAATTATATAGTAAGCTGTGAAGCCTAAATTCCTCTGTGAAGGCATTGTTTCGAGATTTATTATGCTGATTAATCCAAATCTCTAAATGGCCTCTTCCTTGTTTATCTGTAAAGTTTGATTCTATTGAGAGAACAATTCTTTGGGGAGAGGTCAATTGTTTTCATCACTTAGGTAGTGACTTTTGCCCCATAGATCGTGGATGTTTATATGCTTAGAGTTTGAGTGAAAAAAAGTTGCAACATCACAGATAAGAGTGTGCTAATGATCATTCTGAAGCATTCTGTCCTGAGAGAGACAAAGAAAAGGTTTATTTCTTAGAGATTTGCAAGTGAATTCTATAATTTCATTTTTTATTAACTGCACAGAAGGACTAAATGGGGATTTAAAGTTTTTATTTTATACTGTCAGAATAACAATTTTATGGACAATCAATGGCCAATTAAGAAAATCTTAAAACTTCTTTCTATCCATTAGAAAGTACTCACAGTTACTCCTTTGTGGATTTCCAAGGATTTCTGTACTCTGCTCCAAACTCACATAAACTTTGACCATTAAAAATACACAAGAGCAAATCCTTCTATTGGCTCACTTGTAAGGAAATACACATATTTTTTAAAATCTATCTTTAACTCCTGCCCTTTCACATACTTTCCTTTACTCAAGATATAGGTGGTTCATAGACTTGGCTTTGCCAGAGAGACAAAGAAGAATGTAAATTTAAGCAACCCCTTTCCCATACTTAGCATTTGAATGTATAAAATGAAGTTGCATAAATACAAAGGAATATTTCCCTGAATGATAGACATTTTTAGAGAAATCTAGAATATTACTTTTCAAAATATAGTCTGGGACCTGTGTAATAATCTTGTCCGAATCTTATTTAAAAATGTTATTTCTGGATCCCACTGTAAATGTCTGAGCCTGGGAGTGGGTGCTTGGAATGGTGTAGGAAGAGAGTGACAAAGCCTAGGATTCTGTGTATTCATTAATAACTAATTTGCACGTTAATTTTAAAAATCACTGTTCTAAAAGATTTGACAAGGGGGAGTTTTTTTTAACTAATAGAGGAATATTAATATCTGTAAAGTAAGTTTCCTCCTATCACAAATATCCAATTTCTGGGTATTTTCAAATGAATTAGGAAAAGTAGAGTATAAAATCTAGCTAAGAAGGCGTTTGGTCAGTTAAATTTAAAATTCTACGTCCAGAGTAGGATTTCTCAACCTTGGCTCTGTTAGCATTTTGGATGAGATAATTCTTTATTATTGAGGGTTTTCTGTGCTTTCTAGAATGTTTAGCAGCATCTCTGGTCTCCACCCACTGGATGCCAGTTTTCACTCTCCAACCCTCTCATTTGTGGCAACGCAAAATGTCTCCAGACAGTCCCAAATGTCCCCCGAAGATGAAAGTATCTCCCCAAGTAGAAAACCACCCGTCTAGAGAAACGTTCATGAGAAACAGATTTCTCTTGTGCATTCAACCGCCAGTGCTCTGTACTTGGACAGCAGTGCAATAAGGATCACTTGGAAAAATATGAACCATTCATGTGGTCATTTATATTTTGTTTTTATCAAAATCTGATGCTTTTTTTCTGCCTCCCTGATTATTCATCACTTTTTTCTTTTACCTAAGCCATATTCTTGTCCATCAATATTATTTTTAAGTGATTAACTTGAGAATAATATTATTTTTTCATGGTTAGAAGTGGCTCTCAATCCGTAAAATGAAAAGATATTTCAGAGCAAACTGTTATTTGAAAGTGAACTTTTTCTTTTGTCTTTCTTAAAAAGAAGTGTAATGTTCGTTAGCTGTAATTAGTTACATTGCTGATAAATTATTGATGGAGTGTCAACAGTGGTATGATCGGTCTTTTAGTTTTGCAGACAACCCCCAGCTTCCAGGACCATAATTTCACAGTGCTTTATTGGTAATGCATTCAGTCTAGTGCAACATCAGTTCGCTCTCCAGGGTCTTCCAAAGCATGACCTAAAGTTTCCAAGGCCGTGCCACTCCCGGTTCCAGGGTGAGCACTGTCTTCTTTTATCTACGCAAGCAGCCCCCTGTCGCCATCCCTGGGAGTCCCACTAAGGACTGTGAGAAACAGATGGCCCTCCCTATTGTGCCCTTAGGGTCAAAGCGCAGAACAAGTCCAAACACTCAAAATCGTGCCAAAATGTCAGGAAAGTCCCTACGTGCGCGCCGCAGATGTATTCCCTAGAACGGTGCGCGCTCCGTGGAGCGCCTCCCGTGCGGACACACAGAGGAAAACAGCAGCAACGTGCGCATCCTCCAGCGCCTGGAGCCCCGGAACGCGGGGCGCTTTCCTGAAAACGGCCTTCTGATCAAGCAACACGAGGCGTTTTACTCTACTCCCAGTGAAATAAATGTCAGCTTAAAACTGAAGTCGTTTCGTGTGCAGCATTTAAGTGTCTGGTTGTAGCTTCAAGATGAGAGGAGTTGTTTCTGTTGTTATTGTTGTTTTCAATTAAAATAATTTCTCCAAGATTAGTCATTCTTGCTGTTTGTATAAAGTTTCAGAGAGCACAAGGGGGCGCCCTTTTACTTAACACATCAGGAAAAAGGGCAATGAATCACATGCTTTCCATAAAAAAAAAAATAGGTATTTTCAATGATAGAGTGGCTATAGTCACACACATCTAATACTAGTTTTCAATGTTAAATTTAGAATATTCTAAAAATATGACCCTGTGTGTTTAATAAAAACTTAATTCACTAATGTAACAGCAGGAAAATGGTTAGAGAAGTGAATTTACTTCAAAATTCTACTCTGAAAAAGGGCTTTCTCTTGAAAGTGAGTAAATATTACCATCAATAACATAAGTTTTAGAGTGTGTCTTTTCATTTGTTATTTACTCATGGACATTTGTTTGAATAACATTTTTCTGCTTCTGCAAAGAAATATATTGATGAGGCTGTCATTCATAAAATTTACTCTTGCCAGCTACTAAACAGCTTAAATGTTTACTGTTTAAAGTTTCCATGAGTTTTATGTCATTTAGGCCCTGAGTAGAAATCCATGGTATATTCTGCAGTAAATGAAGTTTTATTGTTCTCCCTATGTGATGCTAATGCTGTTTGGAGTGTTTTAGCTATGATGATGGCATTTAAGGATGAACCCAGCTACATTATTTTAGCATCATGTCCAAAATTAGAAGTAAAAATAGGAGGTTTCTGGAAATAAGCTAAGTGGTCCACATGAATATGAAACCAGCATTACATTAAGTAGGAATATAATCTATTACCCTGATTAGGAGTTAGGTGTAAAATTAAAAGGAAAGAAAAATTGGGGGAACCAGCTGTGGCTCAATTGGTTGGGCTCCTGTTTACCACATGGGAGGTCCCCGGTTCGGTTCCTGGGGCCTCCTGGAGAAGGCAAGCCACCACGCGGTGAACTGATGCAGCAGGGGGAGAAAGCACACACAGAAAAACGCAAAAAAGCAAATGAACACAGCGAGTACAAGCAGCAAGGGGGATATAGAAATAAATTAAATAAATAAAAGTAAATCTTTAAAAAAAAAAAGAAAAATTGGACAATAGCTCTAACAATTGTAAGTGTAATATTATCCATGTGATAGGGAAAAGAGTATGCCAAGATGATAAATAAATGTCAAATCCATTAATATATTACCATTGCAATTTAAGATGATTTATTTCAAATGTTTCAAATGACTGATTCTTATTAATCAATAGATACAAAGTTTTCATATATCATACATATGAGAATTTTTTTACAAAAATTACGAATAAATTGCCAGTAACAGTCAGAGAAGAGCTTAGTATAGTAAAAAGTGCCAAGGCTAGTGGAAAGAACCCTGATTTATGAGCTAGAAACCTAGATATAGATTCTGGGTCTTCTGTTCCATTGTTATATAATTGGGGATGAATCAATTAACCCTTGAGAGTCTCAATTTTTTAATTCTAAAATGAGGGAGATCAAGTAGATTGACTTTTAAAACCCCTCTATCTCTAATAGCTATGATTACAATCATATTTAATTGATAATATTTTTATTCTATATTTTAAAAATTCAGTTACAGTTTCAAGTAATTAAGGATCCCAGTAGTTGGTAGATGAAGACAAAGAACTTATTCTTGGGGTTCTCAGTCCAATATCAAGTTACATCGTGACTCAAACTAAGATTGCAATAACTCTGTTAAGAGTCAAAGAACAAAATACATTAATGGCTTCTATTAAAATATTTAAGGAATTGGGATGATCTAAGCAAACTCATTGCAGCAAAATTATATGGGTTTTAAAAATAAATACTTGTGAGCCAATATGAAAGATATGATAGGTTTTGTCATACTGAGTCATCACGAGGGTCTTTATCATTTCATCTCACTTTACTAAAATTTGACTTTTTGAATATATGCAAAATCTAATCACATCTTGATTGTAGTTCTAGGTATGTATTTGTAGAACGTGATGTGGGAGATTTAATTACGTGGTATACTTAGACATGTTCTCAATCTTAATGTGCATGCTTGAGTGTTTGAATCCATTGTAAAGAGGACCTCTTGAAGACACTATTTTCAGTTGAGGTGTGGCTCAAATGAACCAGGGTGTGCCTTACACTGGATGCCTGGAGGCCTTGTAAAGGCAAAGTCACGGGGGAAGCTGGAAGCTGGAAGTCACCTGACCCCAGAAGAGAAAAGAGGACACCCCCTATGTGAGCGGAGGCGGTGATACAAGCCGGGGAGCACCGGGGAGCACCAATAGCCAGCACCAGGATGTGTCAGACTTTGGGGAGAGCATCACATTGCTGACACCCCGATTTTGGACTTCTAGCCTCAAAACCATGAGGCAATACATTCCTGTTGTTTAATCCATTACATTGCATGATATTTTGTCATAGCAGCCTGGCAAACTAAGACAGAGATTATGAAAATTATCAACTATGCTATATTTTCTATATGTTAATATGAATTATTGCACCAAGCATTCATTTTCACATTAGGATTAATCACCAAATTTCAACATTTATTTGGTGAGCTTTCTCGTTCACAGAAATCAATGTGTAAGTCAGAGAACCACAACTAGTTTAAGTGACAAACTAGAGATTTGAACTCAAGTTTTCAGACTCAAATCCCAGTGATTCCACCACTCCCAACCCCTCCCCGACCCCCAATGCTATAGTTACGGGGAAATGTGTGTTTCTGTGTAGGTAACCAAGATGCTCAGAGTTTAGAATGACCTTAAACTTTCAAGGATCAGGTACCTGGAAAAGCTATGTTTATCATGATTTGCTTCTAGTAAAACAGAATTAACTTTAATTGCATGGATTTTTTTTTAAAAGAAAACTGCACTGATGTGAAAGAAAGCCCAAGTTCTCCAACAATATATTTTATTAATATTATTATAGTATATATATCTATATCATGGTAAAACTGTCTCTGCTTTGAAAAAAAATAGGTATTAACACTTTACTCTGTGTGATAGAACCAAAATATCAACTGTTGCAGAAGGGTTTACAAGCTAAAAGCATTAGGAAATAATAAATTATTGTTTTCATGATGCAATCTAATGAGTGATGCATGAAATTCAGAGTAATATACATGTGCCAGAAAAGATGAATTACTTTGAGAATGGGCAATGGATATGTCTATACACAGTCTACATTACATCTGAGCCCTGATTCATCTCTTTCCTTCCTTCCTTCCTCGTTTCCTTCCTTCATTTCTTTGTTCTTTCTTCATATCCTTGCACTATCCTTCTATCTGTCTTCTCTGATAAGTCTTCCTTACTCTTATCCTTCTTTCCTTTCTTTTTTAATAATTCAATTGGCTATTTAATAAACTTTTTTAGAGTGCCTTATCAGTTATGTGCAATATCTAGAAAAGTATGTTTTAGACATAGTAGTGGATGAGTCAATGAATGTAACATCCAGGCTGAATATTACCATTTCCAACACTCCTAAGAAAACAGGGGTCTCACTGTCTTTCCTTAAATTAGATTATATTGTTAATTTTTCCCTTTTACTAAGCAATAACACATTTTTAAAATGCTAAAATATAGGAAGTCAAAAAGAAAAAAAATTATCAAATTCCCATTATCCTTAGACTTGATATAATCTTTGTTGTTGTTTAGGTTTTTTTTTTTATTAGAAAAGTAGTGGCTTTACTGAACAATCGTGCATAAAATAAGGATTCTCATATACCACCCTACTACCAACACCTTGCATTGGTGTGGAATATTTGTTACAATTGATGACAGCACTTATTTATGATTGTACTAGTCTTTAAGTTCCATGGCTTAACTTAGGGTTCATTGTGTGGCATAGTTCCACGGATTTTTTAAAAAGTTTTATTATGTTATCACATATACAATCTAACATTTCACCTTTAATCTTATTCAGATCTATATTTCAGTGCTGTTAATTGCATTCACACTGTGGTGCTACAATCACCACCTTCCATCACCAAAACGTTTCCATCATTCCAAATAGAAGCCTTGCACATTTTAAGCCTTGACTTCCCATTCCCTTTCCCCACCCTTCCTCCTGGAACCCATAGTCTAGATTCTGACTAAATGAGTTTGCTTGTTCTAATGTTTCAAATCAGTGAGATCATACAATATTTCTCCTTTTGTGTCTGGCTTATTCCACTCAAGATACTGTCTGCAAGGTTCATCCATGTTGTTGCACGTATTGGGACTTCATTCTTTTTTACCACTGAAAAATATCCCATTGTGTGTATCTACCATAATTTACTTGTCAATTAACCAGTTGATGGACACTTACATGCTTCCATCTTTTGGCGATTGTGAGTAACTGCACTATGAATATCAGTATGTCAATACTTGTTTAAGCTCCTGCTTTCAATCCTTCTGAGTACACCCAAGGGCAGGATTGCTGGGTCACACAGTAGTTCTATAGTTGGCTTGCGGAACAGCCAAATCGTCTTCCACAGTGGCTGCACCACTCTACATCGTCAGCAACAAAGGACGAGTGTCCCTATCTCTCCACATCCTCTCCAACACTTGTTATCTTCCGTTGTCGTTTCTTTTTATAACAGCCATTCTAATAGGGTGAAAGTTTATCTCATTGTGCTTTTCCCTGATGGCTAATGATGTCGAGCATCTTTTCATGTGCTTTCTGGCCATTTACACACCTTCTTTGGACAGATGTCATCTCAATCTTTTACCCATATTTCAATTAGATTATTTGCCTTTTTGTTGATAAGGTGAAGGATTTCTCTATATATTTTGGATATTAATCCTTTATCAGATATGTGGTTTCCAAATATCTCCTCCTATTATGTAGGTGGCTGTTTTACTTTCATGATAAAAGTCCACTGTGGAACAAAAGTGCTTTTTTGCTTTTTTTTTTTTTTTGATGAGGTCCCGTTCATCTATTTTTTAGTTTCTTGAGCTTTGGGTGTAAAGTCTAAGCTATTGTTACCTAACATAAAGAAAAAACAGTAGAACTCAAAGCAAGATCGTGAACTGACATTTGCATACTGGTGTACATAGCATTATTCACAATCGCTAAAATATGAAAACAAGCCAGGTATCTATCAATCGATGAGTGGACAAAAAAATGTGGTATATGCCTACAAGGGACTATTATTCACCTGAAAGAAGAGATGAAATCAGGATGCATGTGACAACATAATACTGAGCAAAATAAGTCAGACACCAAAGGACAAATATTGTATGGTCTCACTAATATGAGCTAAAGCAATGAGTAAACCCACAGAGGCAGACTCCAGAGTAGAGGTTACTGAAAGCCATGATCAGTGATCAGCAATGCCCACCCCTGCTCTTGGAGGAGAGGATTTTTCCGTCCCTTTCTCTCAACAGCAGCTAGCCAGGGACTGGTCCCTGTGCATCCTGCCATGTGAGTGGGGGCTGGGCACCAATAAGCTGCTGCAAGAGAGGCAATTTACAGTTCTGTTGTGATTTCTCATTTTTCCATTTATAACAAGTCACACATTCTTTTAAAATCTTTGGAAAAAATTAATTGGTAATATCATAATTCTCCATTCTTATTATCAATTTAGAATGATAAAATGGCCCCTATATTTTATCTGAAGTAAAAATACTGCTGATACTATTCCCTAAGTTTTATTCCACCTAGTTATAACTATAAATGATTGTGTAATATATAATTTTGCATGTAATTATTTGTTATTTTTGTTGCTGCTTTACTTCCTTTTGGCAGATTCCCACAAATAAAATTTTTGTTACAACATATAGTAAAAATTTTAACATTAGTGGTAATAAATGTCAATACTTTCCCAAAAATTGTGCTAATTTGTTTGACTACTAGTTACATATGATTTTACCAGATCATCTGTCAAATAGTCAGGGCCTTCCTATTCTTACTTTAACCACTCCAAAGATCATAATGCCATAACTTGCCCCAATGCTCCGTTTGATATTGTATTCCACAGCGTACCAAACGGCACTGAGGGAAATACGGTGGATTGAATTATATACCCAAGACGAAGCATGTTCTTAATCTTAATCCCATTCCTATGAACCCATTATAAATAAGCTCTTTTGAAGATGTTATTTTTAGTTAAGGTGTGGCCGACTGAATCAGGCTGGGTGTTAACCCTATTACTGGAGTTCTTATAAGAGAAAGCCATGGGGAGTAGCCAGAAGCTGGATTTCAACCAGAACCTGGAAGAGAAAGGAGAGGACATTGCCATGTATGAGGAAACCCAAGGTAACCAAGGGTTGTTGGATGCCAGCATCATCATTTTGCAAATTTGGGGGGAGAAAGCATCACCTTGCTGACTCATATATTTTGTACTTCTTCTAACCTCAAAACCACAAGCCAATAAATTTCCATTGTTTAAGTCAACCTATTTTTTTTAAAAGATTTATTTATTTTATTACATATCTCCCCCTCCCCCCCCGCTGCGGCGACGCGCCGAGACTGGTCACCGCGCAGGCGCG
>PVKH010049939.1:0-10038 GCA_004027955.1 Chaetophractus vellerosus | reverse complement strand
GACATTTGTATAATCTACATATCTTTAAGAAAAAAAAATTTAAACAGAGAGAGACAAAAGAAGTGGGGAGGGAGGACACACCAATAAAAGAACTGAAGAGAGCTCCAAGAGAACGGTGGTTTAAAGAGGTATACTCCACAGGAACCTGGTTAGGTCTCCTTCTACATTCCCTACTCCATCTCAAACGAGATGTTTCAAATTAACCCAGAGGAAATGGTTACAGAATAAATACTTCTCTGAAGTATGATAACCGCTATGCAAAATAATAGGATACGATCTAGTGGGACGGGAACTTGAACAATACATAAAGCTTATGCTTTGTTTATGTAAATCTGCTTGAAATATAAGTATAGAAGCTTCTCCTGCAAATTCACAAAAACGCAAAACAAGTAACTCTAAGACAGCGGACCAAAGCTAAACTTCCTTCAAATAAGAATGCGTCCCACAGATGTTCTTTGTGAGGCAAATATCTGGAAAAAAATTTCTCCTGCTAAAATTACAAGCCTCTGCAGTTATTTTTCTCTTTAATAATGGCCACTCAGAAGAGTAATTTTGATATTAAATGTTCTTTTCTAAAAGGATGAATGAAAATCAAATCTTTAAGAAATTAAGTATAATATTTAATGTTTTAAACCTGCACTCTCAATGTTCAATTTTTCTATGCAATACCACTTCAAAATAGCCAAGTCCTTCCCCCAAATATTGAAGCTTCTCAAGGGCAGAGACTCATCCACTGATCTGATCCCAGTACCAACCACAGAGCCTGGCACATAGTGGTGCTCAATAAATATGAGTGGAATTAATGAACGAACAAACATACACAAAGTTACAACCTTCTACTTCCACTTTCTAGACAATGCCTTTCCTGCAAATGCTGTCAGAAGAGAAGGTAATGTTTTTAAATTGGCATATCAGGATTTTTAAAATGAGCTGAGGGTCTGTACTTGTTGATTTTCAAAAACACATTGATTTTATTAGTTTTGAGCTGAGAATTAGCTTGGGAACATAAATTGAGGCAGAAATGTGTGCATGTTGATTCTTTAGAGACCCTGCCAGTCAGCAAGTCGCGTACTTCAACACAAGTGCATTCTTTGGTATTTTTCTTGGAAAACTATGAGTGTGCAGTGAGTGTGTCTTATCAGCTTCCAGGTGTGGGCAACCCGCCCAGCCACTTCAAACAGGGAAGCAGGGCAGGGGAGGCACACTAGAGGGACGGAACCCAGGATGTGCCTGCTGAGACTCCAGGCTTTTCAGATACAATATCCGATTGTTACCATTTCACCTGGACTTGCCACTTTTTCCTTTGATTTTTATAGACACTTAGTAACATTCATAAGGGGTTTTGTTTGCCTTTATAGAGGAAATAACAGAAAACAAGCAAACAAACAAATAGACTACACTAACTCTTCTCTGTATCAAACCTATGTTAATTCTTCAGGATCACCCTGAAAAGAAAAAAAGAAAGAAAGAGAAGAAGTAAACAAGAACAATTGCCCTCCAGCCTAAAGCAGATACTTACATGGCATTTAAAAGGCTGTTTTACATTGATCTGAAGTCTTCCACCTCACCCTTTCTTCTCTACTGTTCAAAATTAATGCTTTCCTCCTGGGTCCCTTTCATGTGCAGTAACTTTGCTGGGGAAGGGGGACATGTTTCTGACTCTTTCCTGCCCTCTCCTATTTCTTTGGTCCGTATTTCTTCCAACATTGCCACGGATGCACTGGATTTTCCCCAGAAAAATGCTCTTCTGAAGCATTATTTTTCTGACAACTTTTAAGTGGCTGTGCCCTTTCACACTGAGAAAAAACTGTCCCTGTGTCCCTTCTCCCCAACAGCTTCAAAACCTATGACAACCTTCTAAAAACAAATAATAATATATCCTTTGATATGTCAATAGGGTAGAATTTACCAGTGATTCACATGTGGTACTGAATTCGGAGCTGATGATTTCCATGTGCGAGTTACTGCTCACAGTGAGAGAATTCCACTCTCTGGAGTTCTCAGACCTACTTTGCTATTTTCTTCAGTGCTCTCTGTCCATCTCAGTTAAATTCTTAAAAGGTACTGGAAGTCATGCTCCTTTCCTTTCCAAAATCCCAGGCAAAATTCCCCTGGATTAGTTTCTCAATATCAGTGATTAAGAAACATACTGTGGGTCAGACCACAAAATAGTGGGGGAGATAGGATTTTTGTGACAATGGGTAGAAGAAAATGGCAAAGAACAATATCAAGGCTTGATGAAACATTTGAATATAATTTGCAAAACTAGACAATGAGTTACTAATTAAATTTGTTCATTTGTTCACACGTCTATTCACACATAGTTCGAAGGCATATTCATTGCCATACATTGTGTCAGGGGCAGGGGAACAGCCTCTAGGAAGCACTTGCCAGCATAAAAATCTTTCCCAATGTTATCTGATTATATGTGTGAAGTTTAGAATACTTCCTCTATCTTCTTCTGAACAATATTGTAGTGAGATGGATTCTATTTTTTTAGGAGGTACCGGGGATCGAACTCAGGACCTCGAATATGGGAAGCAGGTGCTCAACCACTTGAGATACATCTGCTCTCAGATTCTATTTTACAAACTCTATGCCATCTCCCTTGGGAGTACAAGTTTGATTGTACCGATACTGGGGAAACAGCTTGCTTCTCAGTCTGCTAAGGTTGTCAAGGCACTCTGCAACTGCCCTGTTCATTGACTGTGTGCAGACTAGAATGATCCAGGCACATTAGGTGCAGTCAGCCTGGTAACAAAGACTAAAGCCTAAAGCCAGCTATGGTCACATAGCACCTAGCTCACATGAGAAATTGGCCAGCAACGCTAAATGGTGCCACTAAACTCTGCCACACAGGCAGTATACTGTCCAAAACACATGGGTCATCCAAGAAATATGCAGCCAAATTAAGAAGGCCAGAATTCCTTTTGAAAGGCCAGCAGACAGCATGGCACCAGCATGGCATCAAACTCCAGACCAATGTCAACTTGTATAAATCAGTGGTAGCATCTAACCACTTTTGGTGCAGGGTAAAACCTGGACCTACCACAGATGCCACATCTGACTTCTTCCGCAGTTCTACTAGTGTTACCTTTCAGCATTCTGAGTATTAAATACCAGGACAGACCCCAAATCACCTAGATCCTGGGATATGACTTGTCTACCAAGATAGGAGCCACATTTACTCTGGTGCAAGTCCATGGATTGGACAGCCACAACATAAAATTATAGCAGCAGTAACCCCTGGGGATTACGGACTAGAAGAAGGCATGAGGGAGCCTTCTTGGTGCTGGTTACAGAAATGCTGTACATATGCAAAAATTCTTCAGGCTGCATACCTAAGATCTGACTACGTAAATGTATGTACATTATACATCAATTTTTAAAAGACCGTATCAGCATACTATCAATTTCACATTAATAGTTCCTTAGAAAGAGTACTAGAAAGTTTGGGTTAGAATTCTTGATAGATTTTTTTGTATGGTAGGCAAGTCTTCATCTCTTTCTCTACTGAAAGCCTCCTTATCCCCATCCCCTGCATCTCACTGAAAAACCACAGATGAGTGAAAGCAAATAATGAGCCAAACCAATAACGGTATTATCAGAAAGGCTTGTGAGCATACTTGTGCTATATGATTTTTCCTTAAGTAAAGACTACAATCATGCACTAACTGGAACAAATTAGGGACTCCTATTCAAATGTCCCAATTTTTATCCAAAGGCTTTTCTGCTTGATAAGGACAAAAGGAAAGAAATTTAAAATTAAGCCAGGAGGAGCTACTTTGCTGATGAGGCATTTTCAGTAAAGCCTGCAATCTATAACATTTAATTGTAGGTTATAAATTAGGAAATTAAGGATGTTCAGCTCAATGTTGGCAGTGGGGCACACTAACTAAATCATAGTGCGCAATTATATTCAGGTGCTCTATTTGGGAATCATAGTCCTTAACCAGAAAAATGAGAGAATTTATTTTTAAAAACATTCCAATGGAGTGAAGTTCAGTGTGGAAAAGAGCTGGGGAAAATGGAAAAACAAATGGAATAGATAGATGTACATACACATACATTTTTAAAAAGACTGACACACACCAAAGTGTTAACAGTGGTCCTCTCTAAAGGAGTAGTTAATGGGTACTTTTTACAATTACTTGTTTCACAAGTTCAGTGCTTTGAGTTTGTATTGAATTCATAATTTTGAAAAAAAGCAATGTATATTTTATGTAAACCCCCAAATGATAGCAGTAAGTTATAATGACAGCGTAACTTCACAAGTAAAAAGACCAAAAATAATGCTGAGTTTTAAATTCATTAGAGTTCATCCAGTCCACCTGCCTTTACATCATAGACTAAAAGAACAGGGGTCCCGTGTATGGAGTCAGCACAAACCATGAGCAATGCAGCACTGCTGTCAAACAGCAGCAAGCTAATGTCACACAAGCCCTAGGACCTCTGAGCTGGCCTCCCACCTCTGGCTTTGCCATCTTTCCAAAATGATACCTGGTTTGTAGAAGACTTGAAGGTGGTCCTGAGAAGAGCAACAAAAGTTCCTGAAAGAATTATAAGAGGGGCCACAAAGAAATTGAAAAACAAATGGAAGTAGGGCAAAAAAGATGATTCTGCCTTTTATCCAAAGGCAGAAAAGCTATCTGCTATCCCCAAAGGGTAAACAAATGCTTCTTTCTGTACTTACACGATTCTTTTTAAGAAGGCGTCTAACAAGTATTAGCTGAGAATACGGAGCAGCTGTTTTCCATCTTCCATAAGAACAACAACAAAAAAAAACACCAAGTGAAAATGGGTTTAAATGGCAAGGGTAGGAAAAGCTGTCAGAGACTGGAATGTAAATCCTTAAAGAAAAGAGGATACCATTTCTTTAGCTCTCACAGAAGTGCTGTAAACAATAATGTGTTAACACATTCTGAGCTGATTTGCTTCATTATGGTAGATCTCTTTTAAAACTATGAAATTAATTCAACAGTCCCTAATTGAGCCTCTGATTGTAATGGTGTGGTCACTTCACCATTGTAAATTGTTTTTTTTACCACTGTTGAAAAGTATACAAGTTACTCTGTGGACAATGTAACTTCAAGTTCTTATAGTACTTACCATGTTTGCCATAAACCATTGGCAAATAGCTTTCAACTCAAGTGCCAACTCATAAACTGCTAGAGGCTGCCTAAAGCACTGTGATGAATTCTGAGTCCAAGACTGGGCACAGAAAAGATACTGTGATTAGTTACTGTTGTTTGTCATGGGTCAAGAAGGGACAAGCAAGGGTAAGTGCCACATTCTTATCATTCCTGTCGAAACTCTTGTAGTTCACTAGGCATTACTGATTGCTAGCACTAATTTATATTTCTTCCACGTTTGTCTCTCCAGCTAAAGTGAGCTTCACTGTTGGTACTTTTTCTACTTATTTGGCACAAAACAGCACAGTATGAGGCTCACAAAAGGTACTGTATAATATATATTTATATACTGTATATATACTGTATACTATATAATATATAATAATATGACAAGGAACAGCTAGGTACCAAGCAATTACCTCATCCATTACTCATTTATTTACCTGCTCTCTGGATCCCATCCTTTACTTTATCCTTTTGCTCCTTGCTCTATCATTTATTCCTTCTCTTTCCTTTATCTTCATCCTTTCCTTGTTCAGTGATTCTTTTCCCATAGCATCCGAACATGCTTCATCTCTTCCCTATTTAAAACAACTACCATCCCTAGGCCTGTATGCTCCTAACTTCAGGTTATTTTTTCTCTTTTCCTTCACAGTTAAAAAGTGGAAGAGTGGTCTAAATTGGCTGTCCATGGGTCCTCATCTCCCACCCCCTCATACAAGTCTGCCGTCTGTGGCTTACCTCCATATAGCCACCTGAAACAGGCTTTTTCACACTGGCCAGCAGTTCTTCTCAGCCCTTATAAAGCTTGACCTCTCCATCCTCCTCGGAATTATTTCATCCCTTGATTTTGATTACTTACACGCCCCCTGGTTATTTCTCTTTTCCCTCTGGCTGCCCCTTCTGACCAGCATTGGAATGGTCATGTCCCAGGGGTCAGTACCTCTTCTCTACTCAACATACAAATGTCTATGAGCATTCGCTTCAACAATCATAACTTATATCTGATGATCCATCTGCCTCCTGGAAAACCCAACTGGATAAACTCCATGCACCTCAATCTCAACCTATCCAAAACTAAACTCATCATCTTTCTTGCCAAGGCCTTCCTCTCCACACTCACATATCTAACTCCCTATCTTTATAACTGGCACCTTCATGCATATAGCTGTCCAAGCCAGAAACTTGAGAATCATCCCAGGTTCCTCCCTGTTCTCTCATTCTCCTATTCCAGTCTTTCATCATCACTGTTCCTCCTTAATATTTTCTTTTCTCCACTCTACTGTCTGTATCCTAGCTCAGGCCTTCACCATGTCTCACCTGGATAACTGACACTGAACTCTAACTGGGTCTCTTGCCTTCACTCTAGGTCCTTCCTGCCACCATTAGAACAATCCTCCTAGCCCACTCTTTCACTCATGTTTGTCCCTTGCTCAAAATTGTTTACTGGTTCCCCAAGGCCTACAGGATAAAACCTAAATAGCTGAGAATGGCATATAAGGACCTTTATGATATGATCAACCTCTCCAGACTCATCTCGATCTACCTCTTATCCCTTTCCATTGCCCTTTTCCAAATACACAATTTTCTCATATATTTCCATGCTCTGTATCATATGTATGCTCTTCCCTCTACCTAGACTATTTGGTCTCCACTACCTTCCTTGTCTACCTAGTACACAGCCATTATTCCTCAAATCTCAACTCCAATATGGAATCCTCTAATTAGCTAGAATGGTTTAAGCAGCAAGTGACAATAGCTTAATACCAAGGAGGAGTTTATAGGGTTATGAACCTAAGAAGGATCCTGGAGTAGATCACAGATATGGATCAGCATTTCCTCATGGTCATGCCCTAGCCTAGTCTCTCAACTCAAAGGTTAATTCATTCCCTGCTTCTCCTTTATCCTAAATTTCTATTCAGTTAAGTTGCTTAAAGGGTAATTTTTAAAGACAACAACTGTAGTAATGTAGACATAGAAATGAAGTATAAAAAAGTTTCTCCCTAGTTGTCTGCCCTGTTATGTCTATCAATAACCAGTGTCATTTCATGATCTTTTTACTGTAGAGTAAGAAGAGAAGCACATAAAATAATTTTAAATGATAGAAATAACTGATGTAATTAATGGAATATTTATATAAATGTTTCTGTGATGCCAGTCTTTTTAAAAAGACAAAAGGAGTCAATAAGTTCTGAAATTCTGTCTCATCTAGTTATAAAGGCCTCAGTGATGCTGTCCTAGTGATGATTAAAAAAAAAAAAAAGGAAAATTGAAAGAAACAAATAACCACTGCAAAATCTATCAGTTGACCCAACCAGGGTAGTGAGAAGCCAACTCTAGTTTAAAACATTTGTGTAGGAAAAATGAAAGCATCCTCTCTTGTCTATTTTCAAAGTTACCAGAGAGACAGATCTTCCCAAGAATCAACCCTTTCTTCTATACCAGGGATCAAGAAACCAGAACCTATGAGTCAAATTCAGCCCAATGCCTATTTTTGTAAATAAAATTTTAATCACACCTATTCATTCTTGTATTGTTTATGGCCATTTTCTCACTAGACTGAAGTGTTGAGTAGTTGCTACAGAAAAAACATGGCCCACAATGCCACAAATATTTACTATCTGGTTCTTTACAGAAATTTGCCAATCTCTGTTCTTCGCAAGTAGAAGATAAATTATCTTTATGTGGGATCATGAAAAGGGGCTTATGATCTATGATTCAATATTTCTGCAATAATAAACATTTGTACCTATTTTTTCAAATCAAGTCATGAATTTCTATGGATTCTCTTACCAAGATACTAAACATTGTATTTACATTACCTTGAGAAGGGTGTGAGGAATGTAATACATGTGACATGTGACCAGTATGTGAATTAGATCAGAAACTAGTACTAGAACTCATAAACTGATGAGATTACAGGGACTGGAGGATCTGAGAAAATCCACAGGCCTTCATTATTTATGCCCATCCCAGAAAGACAAACAGGCACAGCAGCTTTAAATCTCCCAACCCCTGTCTGTATTTCATTAGGATTAAAAAGATATCAGTTAATACTCAACATCACTAGTCATTAAGGAAATGCAAATCAAAACCACAATGAGATACCACTTCACACCCACAAGGATAGCTGTAATAGAAAAGACAGGTAATAAGCATTGGCAAGAATGTGATGTATGGAGCCCTCATATACCACTGTGGGACAGTAAAATGGTGCAGAAGCTTTAGAAAATAATCTGATAGTTCCTCAAAAGGTTAAACATAGAGTTACCCATATGACCTAGCAATTCCATTCTTGGGTATATCCACAAGAGAAATGAAACATATGTCCCCACAAATATTTGTGTACAAATGTTCATAGCAACATTATTCATCATAGTCATAAAGTAGAAACAACCCAAACATCCACCAACTAATGAATGGATAAACATAATATGGTATATCAACACAATGGAATATTATTCTGTTGTAAAAAGGAATGAAGTACTGGTGAATGCTACAACATGGACGAGCTCTGAAAACATTATGCTAAGTGAAAAAAAGACCATCACAATAAACTACACATTGCATGATTCCATTTGTATAAAATGACCAGAATAGTTAAATCTATAGATTGAAGAAGATTTACAACTGTGTCAGGGAAGGATCATTGGTGCAGGGTGTCAGAGATGGGGGATGCATGGGAGGTTCAACTGGGGCATACCTATAAGGCATATGAATGTATTCAAGTGTTCATGGGGCATTGTCACAGTGGGTGGAGATTCACACAATAACCAAAAGAGCATTGAATTCCCATCCTGGAAAGCTCTGCCACATTCTCTAATGGGACAGCAAGAATTCCTCAAGTACAAGGGCAGTGACTAATGAAGGAGGATGAACCATTGATGGGCACTTAATAGTGATGACTGTACTTATGAACCTTTATTTTTGAAATTGAAACTTAACCTAGTATTACAGGGTACCTAAGAGTTACCCCCTGAGAGCCTCTTTGTTGCTCAAAGGTGGCCTCTAAGCGAAAGTTAGCATATAAATACATTACCTCCCACTGCTCCCCCACCCCCAGTGTGGGACATGACTCCCAGGGATGAGCCTCCCTGGCACCAAGGGATTACTACCAAGCACCAACTAGCAATGCAACTGGAAAAAGACCTTGCCCAAAAGGGGGAAAGGGTAAAGACAAATGAGTTTATATGGCTAAGAGACTTCAAAGTGAGTTGGGAGGTCACTCCAGAGGTTCTGCTTATGCACATCTCAGCAGGATCTCATTGACTGCCAAAGTAAATATTGCTTCAAGTAGCAGGGCTCCTGAAGGCTCTGGAGACACCCAGACACTATAGTCAGGGCAGATAGCTCAGGATTTTGGCACCCTGCCAGTGGACCCTACTTTGGAATCTATGTTCCCCATTGTGACAGAGTTAGACTCAGTTGTGGACTCCCTACACATGGCTCTTCTGTCTCTACTATTTGAACCTATAGTTAGTACTAGAGCAGATATGTGTACATCCAAGACTTAAATCTTTGGGCTTTCCATGTGCCAGTTGGGCCATGAATCTCAACAGCATTGCAACACCTACTCTGCAGTTCATTGGACTCACCCAGGACAACTAACAAGGAGATAATGATGGACAATGCCCATCCCAAGGAACAGAGAGAGTATGCAACTGCAAGCAAGATAGTCCCATCCATCTTCCCCATGGGATCTAACCCCTATCTCAATTACAGGTGGAGTGGGCATCACCATCCCAGAATCCTCAGGATTCAGGAATGAACGATGGACTAGAGTAGACTTATGGTTATTCTACTATAGCTTATTGTGATTCTAGCAATGGAAGAACTTTTATTATTGATGTGGAGGTGGTGGCCACTGGAGGTTCTGAGGGGAGGGAGAGGGAAAAATAGGTGTAAT
>PVKH010049938.1:0-10048 GCA_004027955.1 Chaetophractus vellerosus | reverse complement strand
TGTAATGGTTTGAGTTTGATTTAATTATGAATTCCAAAAATATAGATTAGATTATGTTTGTAAGCTGGTCTGTTCATCTGGGCATGATTGAGTTGTGAGTAGGGCGTTAACTGCCATGTCAGTGAGACGTTGAGCCCCGCCCCTCGGTGGGCGTGGTCTCAAGTATGGAAGGCTAGATAAGAGCAAGCAGATTGAGAAAAGCAGAGAGAGAGAGAAGCAGATTGAGAGCAGAGCTTTGGAGAAGGAGACTTGAAAAGCAGTTCTGATGCTGGAGTCAGCCGTTCGCCCGATAGTCTACAGCTGAACTTGTGGTGAAAGCAGAAGCTAAGCCCGGAGAGAAACGCAGCCCCGGGAACAAAGGAATCCGGAAGCCTGAACCCTGGAGACGTCAGCAGCCATCTTTCTCCAACACGTGGACTTTGGTATGGGAAGAAATTTCTGTTTGTGGCCTGGTAACTGTAAGCTTCTACCCCAAATAAATACCCTTTTGTAAAGACCGACCAATATTTGGTATATTTCAAAAGGCACACCTTTGGCTGACCAAAACACACACCAAGCCCCCTCCCCCAGACTTTGCACTCTCATTACCCTTTAAGTGGGCTGTGAAGAGTTCCATGGAATGAGGACCACCAGGGCAAGGGCCCGTCAGCATCCTCAGCCACCTGCCATTGTGCCTAAGAGGTGGGCAGTCCATCTCCACCCCTCAGAAGGACTGTGGTCAGGACACCATCTCAGGGATAAAGGAAGTCCCAGTACTTCTCGCTAACTCAAGCTTACTTGGGATGTGAGATGATTCTGCACCCAACCCATCAGGACACACTGAAATCCAGCCCCCTCTTGGGCTATCCTGCATCCTTGGGAGAAGGGGGCTTGCAGACCCCACTTGATACTGGGGTATTCCCACCTTTTGATTTTATACCACTTTTGCCTCAGACTCCCCTCCCAGAAGCACCTCTTAACTTTGAATCTATTGGTATCACAGCTGAGAAAAACCCGAGACTAATGGTGTGATCATGATGATAATGCCACTTGGCAGTGCTTTTTATTTAGATGATCCATTTAATCCAGGAGAACATAGTGTGTCTGATAAAGCCCTTGATCTGCATCAGCAAGTCCTGCAGCCCTGGGAAGTCTGGTAAAGGTAGGAGATGCCCACATTTTGCAGACAAGGAAAATAGCATACACACATTCAGACACTTAAACAAAAGTCAGTGACTTGCCCGAGGCCAATCAGTTATACTAGTCTGGTGGAATGAGAATCCAAGTCCAATGGCCCAGAGGCCAAAGGGGGATTTACAGCAGCCCCAGGGGTGCTTCGGTTCCAGGACCCAGACGGGTTCTGGGGGCTCCGACCCCCAGGAGTGCAGGAAACTCTCTGCTGCAGTTGAGGCACCTAGCTGTCTGCTCTCTGTGTGTTCTACTGTGTCTGCTTGTCTTCTCTTCAGGCAGCACCAGTAACTGATCCTGGGAACCTCCAGATTGGAGAGAGGCGCTCAATCTCTAGCACCACCTCAGCTCCCTGATCTGCTGCATCTTTCATTTTCTCTCCTCTGTGTCTCTTTTTTGTTACGTCATCTTCCTGCGCCAGCTCTCCATGTGGGCCAGCACTCCATGTGGGCCAGCACTCCTGCACAGGCCAGCACGCTGCGTGGGTCAGCTCTCCACTCAGGCCAGCTCACTGTGTGGGCCAGCTTGCTTTTTTTTTCACCAGGAGGCCCCGGGAATCGAACTCTGGGCCTCCCATATAGTAGATGAGAGCCCAATCACTTGAGCCACATCCGCTTCCCTTTATAACTCTTTGTGGGATGAATGGGTGGATGAATGGATGGATGGATGGATGGATGGATGGATGGATGGATGGATGGATGGATGGATAAATCTCTGATAATGGTGAGCTGATGCAGCTCAGATGAAGTTGTTCTGATGTTCAAAAAATTCCATTCTTCTACCTGTGCAGTCCACAGAAGATGCCCAATGCATGTCCCTTTAAAATGATAAAAAAAGACCATTCACTGGTCCTAATGTAGTTCTTTTGGAGTTTTATATGCACATTAATTGCTTTTTAAAAAAATTTATCTCAGGCCACTTCCTTGGTCTTTCCTTTCCACCACCCCTTCAAAAAATGTATTGGTGGATTGGTCCCCGATTCACTGTCCCAGACAGTTTTCCATTCTCTGCTCCATAAATTCAGTTCCTGGTGAAAAAAAATAAAAAGCCAAATGGTCCGAAGAGAGTGATTCCCCATGGGTTTCAAGATGTACCATGTAGCATCTTGCTGCAGGCACAAAATTTCCTTGTACCCTAGTGTTTTATCTTTCAATGATTCATGCAGATTTCACATTTCCCTTCCTAATGTATCTATGTTTGATATAAAAATAATGATATAAAATACTGAGCAGTTAGATTACTTAACTTTCTCTGAAAAAAAAATCAAATAAAATTGAATCTCCATTTTCAGGCTGAGTCTTATATCCTGTCACATCCAAATTTAAGCAGCACAGACCTGGACCTAGAAAGGCAAATATAACCTTCCATGCATAGCTCTGATGGGCCGCCATGCTCTGAATTTTCCCATCCAGCCTCGTCTCATCCATTGCCCATCCTCTCCTCTAGCTTTTCACAATGGCGCTTAACTAAACCAAGCTTCTGGCACACACAATTAGAGTCTCACAAGCAGGGATATTTAAGCAAACTGAGATGCTTTGTGCTGAGCCACAGGTCTGAAATCAGAGGCTATTTACAACTCTCCTAGAACTGCAGCCCCCTCCCCATTTGACTAGTGCCACCATGATGCTTAATTTGCTGCCCAAGGACACTCTACCTTCCCTTTCATCTCTAGACACCTTAGACACCCCTTTTGTATTCACAGTATATATTCCATGTTGATCTATCGAGGAAACTCTTGGGGGCAAGTAATAAAAATGTTGTTCTTTGCAAAAATAAAAGAAGTCTGGAAAGCTGCTGGAATTGGTTCAATGATGACCAAAAAAAAAAAAAGCCCCGGTTCATTCTGTCTTTTTGTTATGCCATTCTTAGCATATTGTCTATGTGAAGTCATAGGTCACAATATGGCTGCCACAGTCCCAAGCATCACATCAAGGCGGGAACAAGTGGGTAGAACGGTGTTAGCTATATTTGTCCCTTTATTCAAGAAAGCTTTTGCTTTCTCAGAAGTTCCTCCCAGCAATTACTGCTTACATCTCATTGGCAAATTGGAAAAGGGAGTGTAATAAAGTGATCAAAGGAAACTTGACTGAGACTCTGGTGTTAGGTAACGGATTAGAAAATGAGACGACTCTCAAAATAGATGGATAAGAGCAAGTGGGCTACATGGTTTTTGAAGGAGTTGTCGCCGCTCCCTAAGAAACATACTGGAAATCAGGTGTAAAGAGAGCTCACTTTTCATTGTCAAAACGTTTGGCAGGCACTCTTGTCATTTAGCCTGCAGGGGGTCAGAAGGCGAGGCATCTCGCAATATGTGAGACAGTTCCTCACAGAGGAAGAATTGCCCTGACCTGCGTGGCTTCAAACCTTCCCCAGAGGTTCATCTGAGTGAAACACCTGTTTGTAATGATCTAAACCTAGACCCAAACTCTGTTTACAATATAAACACAAACATTTCCCACACGATTTTAAGGACTATTTCGGACAGGAAACTGTCATGTAAATTGAAGGAAGATTATCAACTGGGTGGGGGATATTTTTCAGTTTCCATTGTTACCGAGATGGCACTTGCTCTAAGTACTTGAACTGCCAACACAACACATTCTCAGGCACAGTGGGTTTTCCTGGGGAGCAAGCATCTGCCAGCTTCAGTAGGTCTTCTCCAGTACTCATGCCTAGGGATTCCTATGTTGAAAATTATAAAGGACTTTTAAAAATTTCTCCCCTAAATTATTATTTGGACATAATATTGATTTTTTTCAAAATGTATGTAAAACATGTGGTTTTTTTTTTTTTTTTACTAAAAATGTTGAATAAAAAAATACATAAAAGTGTGGAGGGGTTGATATGGTTGGAAACAGCTAAGCTAGATAATTGAGCCACAATGCATTTATAAAATAGAAGGACTAAGGGGAGGAAAAAGAACTTTGGGAAGAGGTGTGGTGGTGGAGGCTTTGGAGACAGATTCAGCCCTTGATGCACTTCCCACTGCCCCAGGGAGAGTGCAGGAGGGAACTACTAAGCCCAGGTCCTGAGAAAGAGACTTCAAGGGACTACTCTGTGAGCTTTAAATGAGAGCTCTGCATTTCAATAGCAATGGCAGCAGTAGGAGGGCTGGGAAATAAACTTTCCAGCCCCTACCCCCCTCCCCTCAATAGACAGCCAGACCTGGGGAGAAACAGCTCTGTTGGGGCTGAGCTTCACTTCCTATATCTTCCCAGGAAAAGAATACATGGAATCCTGTTTCCCATGGACCAGGTGGGCAGGCTCCCCACAGAGGGAGCCAGCCTGGAGTCTGCCACCATTTTGACGCCTGCCCAAAAGGATCTCTGAAAACAGCAGGCAATGGTGGAGGCCAGGAGCCAAAGGAATGCTTTGTATTGATTCCATCACAGAGTTACAGCCAAAGGGTCTAAATAGGCAGAAAGTCAGCCCCCAAGAGAGAAAATCAGCTTTGATATGCCTGCCAAAGCCAAAGCAGGAGAGCAATGCTGCCTGGGAGAGGACCTGCTCCCCAGCTTCTCTGAAAACACCACCCTTCAGTCCTCCTATCTGGAGGGGTCTGTAACCTCCAGGAGTGAGTGATAGAGAGAGAGATAGAGATTCTCCCCCATTATCCACCTAAATGAGGTATCCCCCCCAACAGTGATCTCGGTTGGAAAAGGAAAGAAGACTCAACATTCAGTCAAGTTCAGTGGTTTGGTGATGTCTGTGACTGGACACTTTCATTTCTGAGTTGAGAGATGCTGGAGACTTAAAGTTATCTGAGATTTTTTTTTCTGGTGGAAGAATGAGCCAGTAAGCTAAGGAGCTGCTTGAAAAAGAGATACCACACAGGAGCAAATAGAAACCATCCCCCAATGAATAAAGTTTAAAGAGAAAGCAGTCAACAAAAAAATAAAGTTGCATGTTACTGACATCTAATGATTTGCTGTTTTTCATCTACAGGAGCCGTTAGCTTTAGCTTTTGCAGCTTCTAGGACAGAAGCATCTAAGAAGGTGATGGAAAATAACAGCCACTTACCTGCCACTGCTGGGATTCTTTGGATGTGTTGGACTCAGGCAAAGTCCTTGGCATCAACACCTTGTAGAGATGTTACAGAGATAGTCAGCAGATGCTGGAATCCCAGGAGTCAGTCTGAGAAAAATAAAAGACGCCTGGATAAGAGCTCCAAAAACAATGTCTCCAACCTGGAGAGGAGGATCTCCTTTGCAGCTTACTCCTTTGATCCCTCCAGAGACTGCCCTCGTTGTGCAAGAATTATTATAGAAAGAGGATGGTGCTGACCTCGGAGGAACTCCAAAAAAGCAACAACAAGGAGGGAGCACAGACTTTGCAAATCTTTCTTGGAGTTTTCTCCTTTAAGTTGGGCCTAAGTCCTCCTATTGCTTGTCCCCAGGAAGCCACTTGCATCCTGAGGTCAGGGAAGCTACAAGCACTCAGCAAACCAGATCATTTCCCTCCATTCATATGGTACCTCAGAGCAACCATTCCTACAGAGTCAGAGCTCTTAGGAGTAGCTGGCTTCTGCCCATCCATGATGATCCTCTCTGCCTGGACTGCCCTTCTCACATTCTCTCCACCTGGTCAACCCCCTCGTGGTTTAGGAGGCAACAGTCGCTTCCTGCAAATCCCCTGGGCAACAGGTGCCATCCTCTGGGCGTTCCCCATATCCACCTCTCTCCAGGAAGCAAGCCTCCTACTTCCCTAAATCTTTGCTGCTTTACTGTTTCCCTGCTAGACAGCCGGGTCTTAGGGAAAGGGTATATATCTTAGTACATGGTTAGAGCATAGTAGAGCCTTAGAAATTAATGTTTGATGAAAGAATTTTTTTTTTTAAGATTTATTTATTTTATTACATATCTCCCCTTCCCCCTGCTGCGGCGACACGCCGAGAGTGGTCACTGCGCAGACGCGGCTTTCCCCGCTTGTGGGCGATCTCTGCGTCCATTCACGGCCGGCTTTCAGTTCGCGGGTGGCTGGCTGCGCTCCATCCGCGGGCGACCTGCCCTGCCCGTGGCAGCTTTGCCATGTCCGTGGCAGCTTCTTGCCCTGCCCACGGCGGCTCCGGCCCGCCCATGGCGGCTTGCCATTCTCAAGGCGGTCTGCCTGCTAGGAGAGGTCCCCGGGAATCGAACCCGGGGCCTCCCATGTGGTATGCCGGCACCCTATCCACTGGGCTATCGAGCCGGCCCCATGATGAAAGA
This sequence comes from Chaetophractus vellerosus, assembly GCA_004027955.1. Lineage (NCBI taxonomy): Eukaryota > Metazoa > Chordata > Mammalia > Cingulata > Chlamyphoridae > Chaetophractus > Chaetophractus vellerosus. Next base: position 3,676 of record PVKH010049938.1, on the reverse strand, counting down.
ATTTTTAAACTCCTTCTACCCCAAGAAGAATATTTGTAGGAGGTTTCAAAGTAATCTGTGGAAGTGGGAACTGGCCTTACCTGCTAATGGGAAGCTGTCAGGTTTCCGTTTGGGTTTTGTGCCTTCTCTAAGGAAGACTGGGGGACATCTGAAAACCCCTGAATGCCTGCTGTCAGGGCCCCATCTGCTCACACCGCTGCCTCTTCTAGCCAGGGCTGCTGCCCCCATCTCAGCCTTGGCCTGCCATTGCTTCTTTCCCCCACACCTGCCTGATTCTTAGATTCACCCTGTCATTGCAAAAATGAGCATTTTGTGTTATCATTTGGGTTCTTCCATCATAAAAGTAAAAAATGCTCATCATAAGACATTTGGAGAATGCAAAAAAGTAAAGCAATCACCCACCACCCCAGCATGCAGCAACAACCAGTATTTTTATTTTATTATTATTTTTTATTTATTACATATCCCCCCCTTTCTGCTTGTTCTTGCTGTGTTCATTTTTGCGTTCTTCTGTGTCTGCTTGTCTCTCCCCACTGCGGCGACCCGCCGAGTCAGCTCATTGTGTGGTGGCCTGCCTGCTCACAGCAGCTTGCCCTGCCCGCGGCGGCTTTGCCCTGCCTGCGGCGGCTTGCCCTGCCCGCGGCAGCTTGCCTTCTCAAGGTGGTCTGCCCGCTCAAAGAGCTCCCGGGAACCGAACCCGGGGCCTCCCATGTGGTAGACCGGAACCCTACCCATTGGGCTACAGCCGGCCCCCGACAACTAGTATTAATATTGCAGTATTTGCCTTCCAGGCTGTTCTCTCTCGATATTTTTACTTAGTTTTAATCAAAAGGCATGCACATTTTTATATCCCACATACACACCATTTTGGAGCACTAGCATTTACAAGTAACAGTAAAACTCCTAATTATTCCTGAGCACAAGCAATCATGGTCTTCTCATTTCTAAGCCCAAAATGAGAGCGAGAAAAAAGTAGTTAAGAAGTAGGCTGTGAAAACTATTTTCCATGGTAGCCAAGCAAACCTAAAACAAGAATTCTGACAGTTGATGTCCATCCTCTGTCTCCAGAAAGAGTTTCATGGAATGGGTCATGTCTCCAAGGAGTTGAGCCCCTGCCCGCCTGGGAGCGAACCCTTTAGGCCGCTGTGTAGATTTGTTCTCAGTCTTTGAGCTTGCTTGGATCTCTTCAGCTGCAGAGACCCACAGTGGACCATAATCTTCTCAGAATACAATTCCAGTCTGCCCAGGATGGTTTTATTTTTTTCTTTTAGCAAAATCTGGCATTAACAATGACTGCCCAGCTGGGATTCCCTGGGAATTAATTTTGTGCCAAAACTGTATTCCCCATGATATGGTTGCAAGATCTCATGTATAAGACTCAAAAAGTCATGGGCCTAATCTTCTCTGTGCTATTGTCTGATCCCAATTAATTCCAAAAAGGAAAGGCAGAAGAAAGAGTTGATGATGATGATAATGGTGATGATGATGATGATGAAGAAGACTTAGCTTATGTTGAGTGATTACCACATGCCTGGCAGTGTTCTAAGTGCCTTCCGTGCATTACCTCGTGTGTCCTTACAACCACCTGGCAATGCCTGCAGCCAAAAGCACTGGGACAGAGTTGGACTTAGTGACTCACTGCAGTGAAGGAGAAGGCTACACCATGGGGAACCATGGGGCTTTCTCAGTAAGAGGATGGCAGAAAGGACTTAGAGAGGGATTGGGCTGGTGTTAGGGGATTTGGAGGAGGGTGCAAGGAAGCAGGACTTGGCTCTTGATTGGATACTTTCTGGAAGCAGGAGTCATGATGTAATTGGTGAAGTTAATAATTAGCATCCAGAGAGTGACAAGAACAGATTGTGGCTGAAGCTGTCATCAGTTTAAAAAAGCAGCAGCACGGGGGCCGGCTCGATAGCCCAGTGGATAGGGCGCCGGCATACCACATGGGAGGCCCTGGGTTCGATTCCCGGGGACCTCTCCTAGCGGGCAGACCGCCTTGAGAATGGCAAGCCGCCATGGGCGGGCCGGAGCCGCCGTGGGCAAGGGCAAGAAGCTGCCACGGACAGGGCAAGAGCCGCCACGGGGAGGGCAGGTCGCCCGCGGATGGAGCGCAGCCAGCCACCCGTGAACTGAAGCAAGCGCCAGCCGTGAATGGACGCAGAGACCGCCCACAAGCGGGGAAAGCCGCGCCTGCGCAGTGACCACTCTCGGCGCATCGCCGCAACGGGGGAAGGGGAGATATGTAATAAAATAAATAAACCTTAAAAAAAAAAAAAAAAGCAGCAGCACGTATATTAGCCATCCCGAGAAACATTTTGCATATGTGTGGTTTGGACCGTGTTCTTCTTTTGTCTGTATTTAGATATGATTTGGAGTGACTTCATGTTTGTCTTGCTCCACCAGGGACAGAGTGGCCTTGTCTGATGTTGATGCTGTCTGAAATGTTTTAGGCTCAAGTAGGAAAAACCAAGTCCTCGCCGTGAGTGCCAGACCAGCTCCACAGCTCTTGGAGGCTGCTTTTTTCTTTCTAAACTTATTTAAAGGGTGCTGTTATTATATCTATATTAACATCGAGAAACTGAGGCTTAGTTAGGTTAAGAAATTTTCTCATGGTCACTAGAAAGTAACCCAGGCCTGAATCCAAAGCCCATTGCTTTCATCACCCTCCACCTCACCTCAAAGAGTGATTTTCATTTTATTTCATTTCATTTTATGTTGTTATTTTATTATTTTGTTTTTGAATAGGGAATAGGTACAACAAGGTAAAAAACTCAAAATGTACAAAGGGCACCCAGTGAAAATCAAGCTTCCCTGCCAGCGCTGCCCCTGGGGTGCTCTGTTCCCCTTCTGGAAGGCCATAGGGCTCTCACTTTTCCCAGGGTTTCTCATTCGTGGCACTGAGTTTTGCAGTGTGTGAATGGATGGAACCCATCTCAAAGCATCACTGACTCGTGACTTAAACTGCTTTCTCTCATCCTGCTGTTCCTGAATGCCATTTCACAAGATTATCGGTCATTCGATAAACACTGATTAAACACATGCTATTTTCCAGACACAGTGGTCAACCCCAGAGAAACAAGCACTAGAGAAACAAGCAAGGTCTTTGCCCTCGAGGAGGCTCTCACAGTCTGGTGGGGTCGACCAGGTGGACAAATGATGCCAGGTAAGCTGGGAAGGAGGGGGCTGATGCAACGTGCTGACTCCACCCAAGGGCAGCAGGGAAATCAGTGGAGAAGGAAACTCACACCTGGGGCCCCAAGCCAGGCAAGGATTCTTCAGGTGGTGGGGGGAGGAGAGAACTCCAGAGAGGGGTCAGCTTGGGCAAAGATATGGAATTATGGGAGAACAAAACACACTCAGAAGACCATCAACAGCTCTGAATGGCTGGAGCTCGGGATGCTTGTGGGCAGGTGGTGGGAGAAGTGGCTGGAAAAATTAGCCACGCTTCCTATCACAAGGCTATTTCAATTTCAACAGCAATGACTCTTAAGGCTAGTCATCAATAACAAGGGCCCATCAATGGATCATCCTCCTTTGCCAGACACTGCCCCTGCACTCAGGGGGATGTTGCTACTCTTCTGGAAAATATGGCAGAGCTCTCCAAGATGGAAATTCAGTGTTCTCCCATTTACTGAGTAATACTTCACCCCATGACCATGTCCCATGAGCATTTGAA
>PVKH010049937.1:0-10051 GCA_004027955.1 Chaetophractus vellerosus | reverse complement strand
CTGTCACACCTTCCAATTTTGTGTTTGTTAGAATGTTTTATATTGTCTCACAGCTCTTGAATTCTTTGGGCTGTTCTTACTGCTCTTTTTTTCTTTGTGTTTAAATTGACTAATTTTAATTGACCAGTCTTCAAGATTGTTGATTTTGTTCTTGGTTGTGTTGACCCTGCATGAGAGCCCATCGAGGCATTCTTCCTCTCTAGTACTATGTTTTTCATTTCTAACATTTTATCTCTCTGCTGAAATTATTTGTTATCTTGTATATTTTCCAGCTTTTTCATTAGATATGTTAATATATTTGGCATAATTTAAATTCCACCAGATAATTTCCACCGGATAGTTCCTACATCCATGTCATATCTGAGTCTGGTTCTTATGATTGATTTGTGTCTTGAGAGTGCATTTTTACCTGGCTTTTGGTATGACTTTTTATTTGAACTTTGGTATGTCTTGTGCTTTGTTTTGCTTTGTTTTTAACTGGGCATCTTGTGTAGGACAGTAAAGAAATAATGAGGTAAAATTTTTTGTTTTATACCTAGAAATGGGAGAGCCTTATCTTCTGCTAGTGTGGGTTACTGAATCTATCTGGTAGGTTGTGGGCTGAGTTTGAAGTTTGTTGTTATTATGCTTACCCTAAGTGCAACAGTGACTTCAAACTCCTGATAAATAAATTGATAAATTGTGTTTAGGATGGAAGTTGCTTTGCTAGAGCAATATCTTCTCAACTTCCAGCTTTAGATCTTCTTTTTGTATGTGCGTTACAAAAGCTCTCTGCTTGCTCTTGTTCCACCTTTGTCCCTCTACTAGAAATGTTCTGCTGCTACTTCTTACTCACCTTGAGACTTGCTGCAGGGGATTGTGAAGGAGGTGTTCTCTGTGTTCTAATTAACTCTTAGTCTTAGACAAACATCATGTCTCTGGAGCTCAGGGATATAGCCCTATCAGTTTCTCTAACCCTCTTCTAGCTGTAGTTTTGGACCCAGTATTTATTCATGCCTCTACACTTGGTTAGTTTCTTTTTGCCCCTGTTACCTTTCTATACCCTGCTATATTCCATTCACTAGAAATGAGTCACTAAGTTCAGGAGGGGTGTTGCACTCCACTGATCTTTTACCTCACATGCACTCTGTAGGCATTGCCACTTTGCCAGCATCAGCTGTTGCACTGCTTTGTAGAGAAAATTAAAAGGGAACTGGGAGGTATTGGGCAGCATGGAGGTACTTTCCCAGAATTAATTTTCTCTTGATGACCTATTTCGCTCTTTTAATGGCAGGGCAAAATACACTACAGACCATCAATAAGTTCTGGTCATGCTTAGAGGAAGGAGGAAAGATTGTTTAAAGAATGAAATCAATATTGGAAATATTTATTTTATATGCATCATCTAGTATTTTATAAACAAAGTATATGACTTTTTTAGTTGCAAAAATGGAAATTATAGCTTTTTGAGATAAATCAGGATGATGAATAAAAATCCACAAGTATCTTCATTATTAACTTTCTCATAAGAATATGTCTTATAATTCAATGTGGAAAATAAGCAGATCTATTTTCAATGGAACAGATATTATGTCTTCCAGTAAAATTGATACTACAATTTGGATTTAATCCTTGTAGCAAAGTTTTGCAATTATGAAATGTAAATTACTTTTAACCACTAAATCTACCTGTTTCTCAGAAAATGTTAATATATCTTCATTTCTAGAAAGGAATTTATTCCCCATGAGACTTGGGCTAACATTTTTTATTTGTCCATCAAAGAGAAGGTGGCAAGCTAAATTATCACTAATATATGCCCCCTAATCAAATGCTTTGTTTTTGAAACTCATATATTTTCACAGTAAAACAATAAAGTATTAAAAATGCCAGATTACTGGAAAACAGCTTTTCCAAAGATTTATCAATGTTGCAATTCACAGTGCTGAGCATATTGAATGAAGTAATAGATGTATTATCTAACATTATTTTAGATTTTGAAAGATCAGAAGCATATAATTAAATAAAATTGCATATTAAATCACATTTATTATCTCTTAGAGGAAATTCAGTATATCCTCCAAAACCATCTTTCCACATTACCTTTGAGATATGAGGCATATTTATGAATTTTGCTTCATTTTAGCAAGTATCTTTAAGAAAAAAATTTGAATTTCTTTTTATTTTGTTGATTAACATCAATGTATAATTAAGGTGGTACAGGGATTTATTAAAGATGAGCAGATTTCTATTGGACTTAGTTTTGCATGTGATTGCTAAATAACTAGACAGAATTGATCTCAGGAGACTTATTCAAATAGATTGTATGAGATGTTGGATTATACTGGAGCTTCACAGATATGAATACTATTGAAGTTCTAAGGGAAAAAAATTCTCTTGTCTACTTTTCTGTACCGAGAAGAATTGTCTGGGGAAGGTAATTTGTATCCCAAGAAAGCTCACAAGATGGAATTATCTAGTTAAATTTACCATTGTTTGACATTTCTCCTTCAGTCTTACTGTTTCATAAACTTTAATATGTCCATATTTAAAAGTATTCTAATCAAATGTACTAAACAGATAAAAAAGGTATTTTTTTTAGCTTAACTCTAAGAAATGTAATTGCAGAAGGGATCAGAGAGTTAAGTCATCAATCTAGTGCTTTCAACTAAGCCACTTAAATATCAATCTAATTTCATAAAAGCAGTTTGTTAAATATAAGGAGAAATAAACCTGCTTATGGTTTTGGACAATACTAGCCTTTGAGCAATGTTGATTTCCTCCAGAGAGATGGCATATGAGAAGCTTAATTAAAAAAAAATGGTTTCATTGTTCATAGAATCACACACAAGTAGTAACTAATGGTTCTTGCTTTGGTGAAAATAAGCTAAAATAAACTGATTCTTTCAACTCTAGTAAGGGATATCTTTTAGATATAATCTTCCTTAACTTTTCTGCAGATTTTGAGAATTGACTATGTCCCTCTTGAAACAGTGTTTGTTTGTTTTCTTTGCTTTCATTCTTGGTTGGTTTTCACTTTCTATCTGAATACTTCTCATTCTCTTTTGTGGGCTCCTCTTCCCCTGCTTATTCTTTGGGAATCCTGACTTTTTGAGGTTACTTAGTTGGTTCTTTACTCTTCTCATCCTACTTATTGGCAATGAGTGATCATATTCACCATGACTTTGATTATTATTTATGTACTGGTAACATTTGAGGTGTCCTATCCAACTGTCCATTAGACATTCTATAGTTGTCTCTCAAGCATACCAGACTTCTTTGTTCACTATCTTAGTATAGACACCAAAATCCTTCATCTGGTTTTCTGAGTTGCAGTACTGAGAGTCAAACCTTCACTCTCTGGTCTTAGATCCCATTAGCCTAGAAGTGCTATTTTCTAATCTGCCTCCCCTGACACTCCTAAAAGCTCTTCCTGGCATTGAACACATATAACCACTAAGCTTCCCTTTTATAAAACTTAACACATCTCTAGATAAATGTTAAGTGCCTAGAGGGCAGGATCCATAGCTTTGTTCCTGAAACATAATAAATGCTTTAAAACTATCTGTTGAATGAATGAATAAATCAATGTTAAATGAAAAAATAAATGTTAAATGAATAAATAAATGATTTTTGTGGGAGCAATGCTGATATTTTCCATGGATATCCCTGAGTATGGGCATTTCCTTCAAAGCTTGCAAGCAGAACAACCTAATTAGACTTGCCACATTCTTTTTCTAGGTATGGTAATGCATTCAAAGAGATTATACTGTCACCTAGTCTATCAGGCACAGTCTTTTTGTCCACTTTGAAACTTTGCACAGCCATCTCAATCTTCTTTTGCTGATTACAGTTTATTTCTTAGGCAAACATTTACTGTAGGATAGGAATCAAGTGCTAACAAAGATCACCCTGGAAGTTTCCATATCTTTGGGATATAGCCCTGTATTGTTTATCTGCTTTTCTAATTCAAACAGTCCTGCAAATGAAGGACAAATGGGATTATAGAAATCTTCTAGTCCACCCACCAATTTTTACAAACTCTGAGTGACTGCACAAGGCTACAAAACTAGTGAATGATAGAGCCAGGATTAGAACACAGAACTCCTATATGAGATGTTTCTGCTCCCTCCATTAATTAGAATATTAACACAATAACAAAAATTTGCTCAACACTTAAAGCTTACTAAGGACCATCAAAGTACATTATTTTCTTTAATCCTTACAAATTCCCTGTGAAATAATATTTCCCTTGCTTTTTATATACAGAAACCAATCCAACTGGGGCAGTAAATGGATTCTCAACCATTTTTTAATTACTACTTCAGTTAATTCAGTCAAAGTGATTATTTTATTAGCATTGTGTATTTAGCGTATTTTTCGCAGATCTTGGGGTATTTGCTCATTTGGTGAAATGGAGGTCTTTCCAGGAAATGGAAATTCTGGAATCAAAATTAATATCTGTATTTCAAGATGCCATGTTACTTCATGAGAGAATGGGGCCAAAACTACTTGTTAGAGTATGGGTCGAGAATGCACATGATATATACCTCATGTAAACATAATGAGCCACACCATGAAGGAGATTGAAGATGCTCTTTTTTCACACCTAATCCTAAATTGAGTTGTCTAAAGTGGAATGTAGTTACTCCAGAATTCCGTAGGGGAGTGTGGGTGGGAGAGATAGTTGAAGAGTAAATTATGGGACAATTCTTAATTCTACATTTGTATAGAAATACCAGTCTATATTTAGATTATATTTAATATGAGGTGATGAAGAAAGGGTCTCAAATCCCCAAGCCATTTCTTTGGTGTAACAAATGTTCGATTTCTTCAATGGTATATGACAAACAAATCTGACTTTTAACTTTATGGGCAATTTCTGGGTAATACTCTAGTCTCATTCACGTTTTATCTATTGGCCATATGTCTGGAAGTTATTTCTTTTTTAAAAAAAAAACTCACCTGATCATGTAATTTACATAATTAACAATGGAAACCCAAAATTTATAGTATGGTATTTGTATTAGTCAGCCAAAAGGGGTACTGATGCAAAGTATCAGAATTCTGTTGGCCTTTAAAAGGGTATTTATTTGAGGTAAATGCTTACAAGGCCCTAAAGAGTTCAACTCAAGGTTAGTTCCTCACCAAAGTCTGTTGTCATGTATTGAAGCAAGATAGTGGGCAACATCTGCAAGGGTTCAGCCTTCCTCTTTCCTCTTAAGGCCTGTTGGTCCAGGTTCTTCTGATCTCAGCTGTAGGTTGGAGAGCGAGTTTCTTTCCTGGCCTGCTTAGCTGCTCAGGGCTCTGGTCTCTTCAGCTGCAAACTATCAGGTGAATGGCTCATCTCTCTCCCCAGGGCCAAAGGATCAAAGCTTTCTCCTCTGCCGTGTCTATGGAGCTCTCTCCCTCTGTGTGTTTCTTCTGTGTATCTACTTCTGTGTGTCTCCTTGATTGAGTGGCTGTTTATATTCCCCACTAAGGGGGAAGGGACTCAGCCCTGCACACCCTAGTGATGTGGTAGAATCAAAGTCCTAATCTTGATTTAATCAGGTAAATGTAAAGCCTTTGAATTTAAATCAACCAAAGGGTATGATGCCCAGAGAAACAGACCAGTTTACAAACATAATCAATATCTCTTTTTGGAATTCATAAATAATCTCAAACTGCCACAGTACTAAGTATCCTCTATATAATTCCAGCATATGCCATTCAAACCTTACTTCCACCCTCCACTCATATTCCTGCTATTTCAGCCATATAGGACTACTTTTGATTCCACTCAATGTTTTATAATTTTAATCTTCCTTGCTTCTGTATATGATATTCACTTATTTGAAAACCCTGATTCCATTTTTTAATGTAGCTCAGAATATTTTCCATAATTCCCCACCCCAAGAATAAATTGTTAAATTTTAGATGTGATCCATGGTGCTTGATACATCCTCACTTCTAGCACTTATGCCGTCACAAAATTGTCCATTTCTCCTTCTAGATACAGCATTCCTTAAGGACATAAAATGTAACAATTCATCTTTTCCCTCCTCCTTCCCTTCACTAATCTTTTAGTCTACACTTGGGATATGGTAGAGACTCAATAGATATATGATTTAAACTTAATTAAATATTAACATGGTATAGCTAATAATGGCAAAGAAAAAAAAACACTAAATACCTGAAAACAACTATTGGGAGTGGAACTTCTAGAATTTGGCAAACCATCTCCCCCCAACATCATGATAAAACTGGACAAGAGTGTGAAAATAACTCTTTGTGGTCTCTAGAAACTGACCAAAGGGAATATACCAAATTAAGAAGCATTGATTTAAGAAAATATATTGAATCTCTTTTATAACATTGGGAGCCTATGACAATCTATCTGGGTATATTCCAATCTTTCCCTCTTGCTACATGGCATGGAATTTCTATTCCTTGTTGGAGGTGAAGGCCATGATAATTGGCAGATTTGCTTTTCTGTGGAAGGACACTGGCTTTATTTAGGGAGAGTATGGAAACAATCATTACATACAAGAGCCAAAAAGTAGAAAAGTCTCAAATGCTTATCAGTTTGTGAATTTGCCTATAACATATTGTTTGATTCAAAACATTTTTATATGTATACAGTACATTTCATTGAGAAATGTATATATTTATTCATCTGTGTTTATGTTTTAGTTTTTAATTGTTTATATTTTCAATTATTAAATTTACAAAATAAAGTAAAAAAAAGTTGCATATCCATACAATGGAATATTGTTCAGAACAAAGGGAATGGGGTACTGATACAGGCTACAATGTAACTAAACCTCAAAGAAATGATACCACATGAAAGAAGTCAGACACAAAGACCATACTGTATGTTGCCATTTATATAAATGTCATTAAAAAAATTTTAAAGACATATGTCTTCATTGCTGCACTTTCATCTTACTCATGAACCAAATAAAACCTACCAACCAACGCGTCCCCAACACCAACATGCCAGTCATCATCAGAACTATATTCGGTAAATTACCATCATAGTTTGGCTTCAGTTACATGAGTTCAGCAAAAATCAATAAAAGTATTTTGTGAGAATCAATTGGCTATCTGGAATTTACAAGCAAGAATCATATAATTTATTAGTATTTGCAAATTATGCCTATACATCTGGTAGCAGTAGAGTTTCTAATAATATAGGTATATATATACAAATTTTTTGGAGATCTTATTTTTAAACATTAATCTCTGTACCTCTACAGAGCAGTAGCACTAAGGACTATTTTGAGGAATGATCAAGTTGTTCCTCATCTTGATTGTCAAAGACTGATGCACAAAAAATAATGAATTTTTTGGTAGGTTAAAAAAAATAAAATATAGTCTTTTAAAGGATCGCTTTTATTGGCAAAGCTCAATACAATGTTCAGAACAGACTGCCACTAGCCATTTAAGGAACTACAAGCAACTTAGAAACTCCATCTGAACACTGGCCTTGATCTTTATGGTTCTATCAAAACATGAGGTAATTATTCTTTTCGTCATCATTTTGTTTACCACATTCAAGTGTTTTCTAATAATTAGAATCTAATATCCTGTGGTTTGATTGACAGAAGTGCTTTCCAGAAAAAAAAAAAGCAAAATGCATTTTAGCTCCAGGCATAGTGTATTTTCTCCTCCTTCAATTTTAAATTACTTGATGCTTATTAATGTGCTGCTTGAAGTGACCAACTGAAAGTAATATTAAATAATATATTGTCTTTTTTTAATAAGTCATTTGCATTCATGGTTCCCAACAGGGAAGTAATGCCTTTGTGTTTTTCAAATATTTAAAAACATAAAATTGCATATCTGAACCCTGTATAATAGGTAATCTGATATAAATTGCAGGGCCCTTAAATTTTTTTATGTAAGTCTTATACTTAAATTAGTTCTCTCAGGGTGGGAAAGCAATAAAAAATAATCTAAAATGTAAAGAATAACAACTTGATTTGTAAACTTAAAAACATATCATTGCAAACTGCTTCTAACTCTGGATTTCAATCTCTTCTGTGTTTTATCCGAATATCAATGCCACAGTTTCTAAACATGCTTGATTGGTATTGAGAGTAAAGTTTTTTGCTTAATATGGTTGATTGTATCATATTCTTCCTTTTGTTTGCCCATCTAAAGCATGTGGATGAAAATAAAGGAAAACAGCCTTTTTGCATTTCCATATCCTTTACTAAATTCAAGGCAGAGAAAAAAAATGCTTTAAGCCTCATTTGACACTTCTCCTATTATTTAGACATGACTAAACATTTGAATGTTGGAATTATAGTTCTCTGGGGACTTTATGGATGCAATTCAAAATTTTGATTGTATCAAAAGCACGGTTGATATTAGTATAACAAACTATAATCTGGCCTTAGTTACTCTTGCTCACCGTCTAACCCCAATGAACAGAAGGAAAAAGAGAAAGAGATGGGGGGTGGGCAGGGAAGGAAAGGAAGGGAAGGGAGACAGAAGAGACGGAAAGATAATTTTTAGTAGTATATCCTTAGAGTGTGAAATAGCCCTCTAATTCCACAGTAACCTAAGATAATGAATGAATAACAATGACATGTGAAAGCTAAACACAAAATCATAAAATGTCCCCACTTATTCTTCCCCTTTAGCTCATATAAGGTCTTTGACCCCCCAACTCCAGGAAAACAACTCTGGAAAAAGTCACCATTATCCTTTTTTCCCCCAAATCCAGTGGGCCTCTTTGAGCTCAACACTTACCCAATGCACTTTTAAGAGCCTACTGACATTGACTTCTTATCTGAGACCCAATATTTGCTGACTCTCTGGACATACAAGAAATATAAGAGAACTAGCAAACTGGATTTTTTTATTCTTCAGTTCCTCTGCCAACTCCTCTTACTGATCATTATAAAATAAGGGTGTGAACATGGATCTATCCTTGATCTCTCCATTTTCAACATATTTTCCTAGTCAGTCTCATTCATCCTACTGATTTCAATTTTCATCCAGATGTTTGTGACTTGTCCTAATGTATATGTCTAGACCACTTTCTTCAAAATTTCAGGGACATACAGAAACATGCAAATTAAGACATACGGGAAATTTCCAACCCAGGTACCTTAAAGACATCCTAAAATTAATATGATCAAAATTGAACCTACTATCTTACTCTTTCCCCCATTAATAATAAAATAAATAACTTCTAATCCTGTGTCTCTGATCTCAGCAAATATACTACTTTTCCCTCTTCTCTTAAGTCACCAAATCAGCAAATTGACCTGGAAATTAGACCATTTTCTCTTTTTCCTCTCACTTTTAATTGGAGACCAATTCCTATTAATTCTATTTCATTGCCATATTTCCAATCAGCCCATTATCTCTATTTCTGTTTATTTTTTCTCACTTGATTTTTCACATAACTAATTTCTCTTTCTATGACATACCCAATATTGCTGACTGAGAATGTTTTCCCTCCCTCAAGACACCTTACTTCCATTGACTATTGCCTGAGAAATTATCCAAATCTATGATAAATGTGTAATGACAGCACTCCTTAGAATTAAGCAATACAACTACAAATAACAAAGGTTGCACTGGCTCTTTTTTAACATCATCTGTTCATGTATATATCCTGTTTGAACTCTTCTGGTCTTTCCTATTATCTATGACTTTAAAATTAGTCTCCATAGGACAAATGTTCCCTAAGATTTGAAATCTGTAGACCTCTTCCACTGCAGTTTCTACCATGCTCCCCCACCTCCAAAACTTTTCATTCCAAATTTACAAAATTTTCTATAGGTCCATACTTTTAAAAAAAATTTATATATATATAAATTTAGGATACATTGATTACATAAATGTTACAAAGATATTTTAGGAGTACCCATATGCCACACCTCCCACACCTCCCACAACCTCCCACATATATATCCTTCATCAGTGTGGCACAACGCCTGTAATAGATATACACATTTTGGGGCTTTGCCATCAAGCATGGACCACAGTTCAGACTGTAGACAACCCTCTCTCCCACACAGTTCTGCATGATACATGGTGATATAAAATGGCCTATATCCTCCATTGCAACATC
>PVKH010049934.1:0-10051 GCA_004027955.1 Chaetophractus vellerosus | reverse complement strand
ACTTTCAGATTGAAAGTTTAGCACTTCCTCTCCTTTTTTGTTTTTTTTTTCTTTGCCACTTTTATTCCTTAGTGTAACATCATTACATATCATACTTATTATTCTTCTCTGAATGTATGTTCATGTTATGTCTGTATTTTCCCTCAATAAGTATTTTTTTTTCTCTTCTCTTCTCTTCTCCGGCCTTCCTAGTATTCAAAACATTATGACCTAGGCAAGGATTATTCTAGCCAAAGAAAATGGAAACTCTGGAAGCTTTTCTGATTCCAGAACTTGTCCGTTTTGTTTTTCATTAATACAATGATTTCCTTTTGCATTTAATAACCTGATAAAATTGTAAAAGTGAAATATTACTAAGAACCTTAAAAATTTCAACACCTAAAAATTGGATTACCTAAATATCTTTTAATTCGTGCGCTGTGTCGTGAAAACACAGTTTTACGAGCAGAACAGGTTTGCTAGTAGAAGATGCCTTTGCAATTGAGAAGTAGATTTGGGTAAAAAAATTTTGTGAAAGGAAAGTTTCTATTCTTTTAGTAATTGATTCCCTTATTTTGTTTAATTTTTATCATCAAAAAAATAGGAAACAGGCAATAAAAAATAATATGAAGTAGACACTGCTCTGCTTTCTTTTTTTCACTTAAAAATACACTCAGGTTATTTTTCTCTCAGATATATTCTGTTAAATCATTTAAATTGTGTGTGTGTGTGTTTGTGGAAAGAGAGGAAAAGTGTGAACATTACTATGTTCCTTTTGTACATTTAGGCTGTTCCCAACTTTTCCTTATTATGAACATTAAAGAGTAAGTAAAATTGGCCAAAAAGGAATTTTAATTTAAAAAATATATTGTAAGACTATTTTTTTAAAGATTTATTTATTTATTTATTACATATCCCCCCCTTTCAGCTTGTTCTTGCTGTGTTCATTTTTTTTCTGCATTCTTCTGTGTCTGCCTGTCTCCCGCCGCTGAGGCGACCCGCTGAGTCAGTTCACCACGCAGCGTCCTGCCCTGCCTGAGGCAGCTTTTGCCCTGCCCACGGCGGCTTTTGCCCTGCCCGTGGTGGCTTGCCTTCTCAAAGCGGTCTGCCCGCTCGAGGAGGCCCCGGGAACCGACCCCGGGGCCTCCTATGTGGTAAACCGGTGCCCTACCAACTAGGCTAGAGCCAGCCCCCAAGACTATTTTTTAAATGGACCAAAATGCTTTACTATGCAAAGATTGAAAAACTCCCAATTGTGCAATGGCATTACCAACAGTAGAAAAATCAGAAACTAGGACTAATCCTTTCAACCAAGTAGTCCATCAAATTTTAAAATTATTGCTAAATTGTTTTTTGTGTTTTTTTTGCACACATTTCTCTACCAAATTCCCATGGTGATTTACAGAAGGTGGGGAAATAAGGCATCGTGTTTCAGATTAAATTAGTGGATTGTCACTCTTAGGGACACTGTATTACTACACAAACACAAAGAGTAGGAGCCTAGGTAAGTGCTCTTCAAATTGTATCCCAGTGAACAATTGTGGCCCATGGAAGACTTGTCCATCTGCTACACAAAACCACCCTATCCAAGGGTTCCCAATTCTTTCCCCGGATCTAGACATTTCTCTACACAGGTTATGCCTGTGAATGATCAAAACCACACACGAATTTTTCCTGAGACAGATCCTTCTAGGTCATGTCCCTGTTCATAATGTTTGAAATGTGTGCAGATGTTTTGGGAATTTTATTTCCTTCACAAAGCTGAATATGTCCTTTGGAAGACTACATCTGATGGAAATAATTCACAGTGGACAACCAGGTTATATATCTTGTCAGAAGATTTATTTTCTAGCTTAGTCCAGAAAAGAGTGAGGACAAATCAATAATTCCTCTATAAAGAATATTATTTGAAATAATTTTAAACTATTCATCATACTTTGGGTTCTTCCTTAATGATGATAGAATAATAGTATATAATAGAAATTCATTGTTTCTTGAATGAATAAATCAACCACAAATCTCAAATCTCCATAAAAGATAGTAAGAATGAAAATTATAATACTTCTGAATAATTTTAATTTCTCAAATAATGATGTTACTCTGATTTTAACACATCTTTAACAGTTCCAGCTTTGCTGACTTTTTAAAAGTGAAAGATAGTAATTTTATAATTGCATTTATATTGAATATAGAGTTTTCATTCTACTAAGGAAAGCAAATTTTTAAAATAATGTAATATAGCCTCCCAATCCTGAATAATATAAATATTCAACTACTTCATAGAGTGAGACTGAGATCCTGCCTTTTTTTTTCTTTTATAGATCAAAAATCTTACTTTTACCATAGCAGCTTTCAAATCCTAAATGTTAACTATAGTAATCAATTGAATTCACCAGCTACACAGGAATACAGGAGTTTGAGTGAAAGAATTGAATCTGTGGTAAGTTAATATTTATCTTTGCTCTTTATTCCATCATAAAATGAATATATTAAAACTAATATGTTGCTATATATTTTCTATTTCTATATACTCTGCATAATTTCCTCTCTTGAGTGATGAAAAATGTATTTCTCTGTGCTGAGTTTTTTTACAAGTAAATCTTTTAGGATACTGATTTTTACTAACATTTTCTTAAGTCATGAATCAAAAAGTATTAGAAGGGCCATGAGTGAAATATGCATGGGATTATGATTTCAAAGACTGGAAGTATTATCTTCAAGTTAAATATCTATTATTATTATCCTTGAGATTGCCTTTGAAGCCTTTTCATTTTGCCTTCTTTCCTCTCTTCTCATCCAACTATACCCACAATGTGTTAGGTGTTAAAGCACATGTTTGCCAAAACACTAAGGGCATTGTTTGGACAAGACCACACTTTGGTTCACTGATAGATATAAAAGCTTGACTGGAAATATGCAAAGCAAGCCTGGGCTCTTGCTGGAAAAGGCCCACTGGCTGTCTGCCAGCCAACCTCACATGTAGATACTTAGCATTTATATAACATTTTAGACCAGGATCTGGCCTTCAGCCTTAAAGGGCCAGAATAGACTGGTCTCAGGGTTTCTCCCTCACCCTAAATTTTTTTAAAAGTGTCCTAAGAATATAAATGAATACAGTGGTTCTCAAACTTTAGAATGTAACAGAATCACTTGGAAGGCTTGTTAAAACACAGATTGCAGGCCCTCACCACCAAAATTTCTGATTCAGTAGGTCTGGATGGAACCAAGAAATGTGCATTTCTTTTTTTTTTTTTTTAAAGATTTATTTTATTTTATTATATATCTCCCCTCCCCCCCGTTGCGGCAATGCGCCGAGGCCCGTCACTGCGCAGGCGCGGCTTTCCCCGCTTGTGGGCGGCTTCTGCTTCCATTCACGGCCGGCTTTGCTTCATTTCGCGGGTGGCTGGCTGCGCTCCATTCGCAGGCAACCTGCCCTGCCCATGGCGGCTTTGCCCTGTCCGGGACGGCTTTGCCCTGCCCATGGCAGCTTTTTTTTTGCCCTGCCCACGGCGGCTCTGGCCCGCCCATGGCGGCTTGACCTTCTCAAGGCGGTCTGCCCACTAGGAGAGGTCCCCGGGAACCGAACCCGGGGCCTCCCATGTGGTATACCGGCGCCCTATCCACTGGGCTATATGGCCGGCTCCAGAAATGTGCATTTCTAACACGTTCCCAGGCAATGCTGATGCTACTGGTCCAGGAACTACATTTTGAGAAAGACTGAGTTAATCTCTTATGAGAACTATCACTATTACGGGGCAGAATCATCAGCTCATCTAACACGACTTTCCTTAGAGCCCAGCTTCACTGAAAGCCAAGTTATTACAAGACTGCTTGGTAAGCATGGGATTAAAGCAAGAGAAATTAGGTATATCATTTAAGTGTTTAATGAGATCAGGATGAATAGCTGAATCAGGTGATTTGGGATGAAAAGCTAAGCTGGGAGGCAGAGGCGGGTTTAACATAGCAGAATATAAATTTAATATATCAGAACTGGGAGCCTCCTGTTCCTTTAATAAGCATCAACTCTGCCAAATACTGTGGACATACAAAAATAGAGTGGAAGTAGATCCTACTTTCGTGGAGTTTAGTCTAACATGAAAGATTACACAATCTACACATACATATGATACAAGATATATGGTAGGTATGTGACATGAGAGTAACAGATTAGTTTGTGGTGATGGGATGCAGAGGGATAGTAGATTATATCCAATCATGGAGAAAAGAGAAATTTTCTCTTAAAAGGTGACTTTTCATTTTGGCTTAAGGATGAAGAGGTCACACAATAGCCAAAATATAAACCAAGGCATAGAGGTGGAAAGGAGCTTAGCTAACCAGTTTGGACTCTTATTTTGTAACAGGCAAAAAGTCTTGAGCATGAAGGTGATATGATAGAACCCAGCTCTGACAACTTTATGTTCAGAAGTGTATAAATTAGGTTAGAAAGAAGAGCCTGTATACAGTAAGACTAGTTGGAAGCTCATTTCAGTGGTATAGAAAAAAGCCAAATGGTTAAGAACTTGAATTAGGGAATAGTCAGAAAATGTGGAAATGCAGATATAATTTCCATCTTAAGCTCACCAAAGTAACCCTCTTTCCCCTAATCAGTACTTTCTGCTCTCAACATGTTCCTGGAAATGCACAGGAATATTTAGTATTTCATTTGTACCATGTGATCCCATTGGTTGCAGTTTAAACCAATTGATATTCCTAGCTTTCTCGAAGAAGCTACTAGAGATATACACCCTCAGGAGGCCAGTCTGAGGACACAGTCATTCGTAATGAAGTTCTCACATCCACACAAAGATGTCTTGCAGTGTTTCAGCTGTGCACCCAGGTTAATAAAGAAAAGCAAACTGAAAGGGTGTGTATGGAGAAGTTCCCAACTTCTTTGTGGGGAATTAGAACCCAGCTATTTGGTATTATGGCAAGATGCCAAAGATATCCTCAGCCCTAATGAAGTCATTCAGTTCCTGCTAGAACAGATCAGATATGTTAAGTCAGCACTTCCTTAATTGAGCAAATGTAAAATTGCAAAAGGCTAATTTGGAGAATAATTTATAATAAAGCATAGCATATATTCAGCCATGTGAAAGGACATGAACTAAATAATTTCTTTTAAAAAGTACTACCAGCCCTTTTGGAAAGTATTCAGTAAGTCTAGAAGACAATCCCAAATGACAAAAAAATTATGCACACTACCTGGTTATTCTCAAATTATACTTGAAAATGTTCTGTAAAGTTAATCATAATTTTTTTTTTCAAAATGAAAATGGTTTTAGTATTGTCTCTTATAAAGATAATAGGTAAACATGTAGAACATTCAGGCCATTCAAGAAAACATAAAGAAGAAAAAAATATATACAAAATCTCAGTACTCCGATATATCTACTGCTAACGTTTTGATGAACTATCTTCCAAATATCTTTCTATGCAAACTACATGTGTCATACATGTACAAACACACACACAATCAATTTGCCATCAATGGAACCAGACAATATATATTTTATTATCTGCTTTTTCCTCAAAATTATGTCTTAGAGTTATTTAATGAATTTTTTAAAAATGCCACTTTAACTAAATAGTATTACAGTGTATAGATGTGCAGTATTTTATTTAATCAATCATCTATTGACAGATGTTTAAATTGTTTCCTGTTTTTTTTTTTTTTTTACTATTATACTCAACATTCTGATGACCACCATTTTTCATGCATCTTTGCCCACTTGAGAGATTATCTTCTTGGGATATATTCCCAGAAGTAAAACGACCAGATTATAAGGTCTTCGCATTTTTTATTTCTCTAGATGTACATTTTTATTTTTACTTTTTTTTTAATAAAATTTTATTCTAGAATTGTTTTAGATTTAGCAACAAGTTGCAAAGACAGAGTTCTCATATGCCCTGCACCCAGTTTCCCTTATAGTTAACATCTTACATTATTCTGGCACACTGGTTGCGATTAATGAATTGATACATTGTTCTGAACTAAATTCCACACTTTATTCAGATTCCCTTAGTTTTTAACTAATGTCCTTTTTCCTGCTCCAAGATTCCTTCATCATCTAGTTGAGGAAGCATTTGTTTGGTTCTTACACTGTAAAATGGTCCCCCCTTCCTCCATTTTTTGGAAGGAAGTCACATGCATAGCTCACACTTAAGGGGTGGAGAGTTATGCTCTACCTCCTTGAGGGTAGAGTCTCTGCATAACTTATTTTAAAGTCCTATTTGTCTATATTCCCCCATGCATTTATTTATTCAACCATTTTTGGATGTCTACACATTTTAAATATTTGTTTAATTTCTAGATTGCATTCCAAAGTGCCTCAGTTTACATTCCCACCACCAGTATATAAAAATATATGCTTGTTTCTCCACCATATTCACAAAGCTAGGTGTTGTAAATCTTTTAAATTTGTTGTTAATCCAATAGGTGAGAAATGATATGCTCTTAGCGTTTTGTTTTGCATTTCTTTGATTATTAGTGATGTTTAATTTCTCTCCATACACTTATAAGTCACTTTTATAATTTCATTTGTTAATTGCCAGGTCAAGACCTTGCTGATTTTCCTATTGGAACATTTGTCATTTATGTTAATTTGGAAAAAAAAACTATTTGATTATTAGAAATATTAACATTTGTCTGTCATACATGTTGTACCTATTTTTCCAATATGTATTTTAAATTTTAACCTTGTTTATAATGTGAGTCTTTAAAATGCCAAATAGAAGATTTAATTTTTTATGTGGTCAAAAGTATCCCTTTTTAAGATTTTTCACTTTTGTACCAGGTTTCCAACAATTCTCCCCACCCTAAAGATTCTTTAAAATGTCCATTTACATTTTATTTTTATACTTTTCATTATTTCAGAATTTATATTTTTTATCTTTGATGCATCTGGAATATATTTTGTACTACAGTAGAGATCCAGATTTTTCCACAAAAATAGTAAGGTTGTGGTCCCAATAAATGCATTAAATAGTGCAATGCTATGCCACCTTTATCATGTGCTCAATTCCCTTATATTTTTTTCCTGTATTCTTCTCTCTCACTGATTTCTCTTTGCCTGCACCAGTACCAGGATGTTTAGAGTGCTGTGGCTTTATAATAGATATAAATATTGGGCTTTGCAAGACTTCTCTTGAAATTCTTCTGATGTATGATTTCCCCAGTAAATCTTATAAAAAGTATCCTTCTGTTAAAGCACTTTGAAGATTTAAAACATTATATGAATAATACTTTAATATAATGTGTTATATAGTTGACAAGACACTTTCACATATCTAATCTTCATCTCACAACATCCATATGAATTAAATGATCATTTTTTTATAGTCCAGGAAGTAATTGGTGAGACTAAGAAACATGTCAAAGGCCATTCAATTAGAAAGTGGTAGAACCAGAATTCAAACCAAAGTTTCCTGACTCCAAGTTCCAGAGTCATACCATTTCTCAACATCATTATTCTTGTCACCCAGACAATGTAATGATATTTAATGGGCAATAGAATAGGCCTAAGAAGATCTGGGTATTAGAACAAGAATCTATAATATTAGGCAATTCACTTCTCTCCTCTGACCCTTGGTTTATTCATCAGTAAAATCAAATCGTTGGACTAGATGATTTTTACAATACATTTTAACTCAAAAAGTGTATGATTTTGTGATTATTGTATGAGACATCCATGCCACCCATTGCCCTGTTTTTCTTACCCTTTCTGATCACTCCTTCTCTGTGTCTTTTATGGACTCATGCTCCTCTGTCTGGCCGGTAATGGTTGAAGTTCCTCAAGGCTTTGACCTACACCCTCCCCTCACACTATATTCTAACACTATATTCTATCTCTAGATGCTCTCATCCAAGCCCCTTACTTCAACCATTATGTATATGACTCACTATATCTCCAGCCCAGACTTTTTTCCCTAGACTTCAGGACCTGTTCATTCAAACTACCAGCTTGACATCTCTGCTTGGCTATTTCTAAAACATCTCAAAAACATTTCATCCCTAAATCAAACTCATGTTCTCCATCCACAATCTTAGCCTTCTTCTAATACTCCCTGTCCCCATTGACAAAACCTTTTATTCAGTTATCCAAACTAGAATCCTAGAATTCATCCTTAACATATGGCTCTCTGTCATTCCAAATAGCCAATCCATCATCAATCTCTGTAGATTTTATCTCCTCCCTTTCCCTTAAATCCATTCATTTCTTTCCATATCCACTGCCACCATGTCCATCCAAGCCATTACCTGGAATATTGAAATATCATAATCAATCTGTCCATTTGTATCTTTTCTTCCCTAAAATTCATATTCCATATGCAACAAGAAGAAATTTTTTCTCAAATTGCGAATCTGAAAGAAAGATGAAGGAAAGAAACTTAGCTTTTTTACTATTTAACAAATGGATTGTCATTGATATCTTTGGTTTTTATGTCAGGTGGTCATATACCGTGTGTAACTTAGGAAAGAAAGAGAGAGTGCTATAGCATAGTGGAAGGGATTAGCACTTCACTATCTCTTTACCTGTTCTCAGTGTATTTCAATGACACGCAGTTTACAGTTGGATTTAAAGATTGTATAACCTAGTTCTAAAACTAAAATCAACCTCTGCAAATCAACAAGTGGACTGAAAAGAATCATCCAGACACACCACCACCACCAACACCACCAATAAACAAACAAAAAGACCTACAATTTTAACATAACTTTAACATGCATGCACAATAAGTAACAAGTAAATGAACAGAAGGATAATGTCAGAAATGTCACCTCTATAATTCTGAATTAAAGCTATGTTACCAGTAAAGCAATGACTATTATTGCTATGCTTCTTAGAAGGCATTTAATATGTATACACACACAAACATACACACACACACACACACACACACATAACCTGGTCCTGCAATGTAAAATAAGAGAAATTAATCACTTTTCAAATAAAACTCATGATAAGGAAAGAAAACTTTGAAAACGTATGTTTAGAAATGTGTGCATCATTAGGTGATTGGATTTTCTTTTGTTTTACTGAAAATGAAATATAAATGTAAAGTATGTTATCTATAAAAGAACTAAGGCATACACACATAAAAATTATAGGTAAAGTGTTTTTAAGAAATTAAAACGTTTCTTAAAAAATAGAATAATTATAAAATGAAACACCTTTCATTTGGTTTACAAAAGTCAACCAATTAACATCAGGCAGGATGGAAAGTCAATTGCTGAATTACAACAAAACCTTTGCATGATGAATGGAACTGACAGTTTAGTGTCATGATTTATTAAGTCCTGCAATGATGCACTTCATGAATTTGTAGTCACATGATTTTGTGAAAACTTTTCAGGCCTTAAAAGCAAGTGCTAACATTAAACTTGGAATGAGATCTTTGAGTCATTTTGTCACAAAGTGTTTCAGAAATTATAAATTCTATTCAGTCATATTATTAATACTGAAAATATTAATAAATTAATTTAATGAGGTAACTAAATGTTAATGTCTAACTTTGTGTTTTATGTGATGGATCTATCGTATTACCACATGTATTATTTATCTATTTCTTGAAAACTGAGGCTTCCACATCTTCTGAGTAGACTAAGCAGAAGAGAAAGTTATAACTGGAGAGTGATTGAAATCACAAAGAAAATTACTTCTACCATTCAGCTATTGAATAATATGAACAAAACTACTATTAATAAGAAAGCACTGAAGACAATAAGGTGAAATACCTGATACATTCATGAGCAATGAATAAGATCTTTCCCCTCTGAGTAAGAAAAATGAGAGGCAATTACATTCTATGTGTAATATTTTACCCTTTATATGACCTGTTCCACTAACAGACTTAACGATGTTCATTTTATTAGAATTTACCTGAACAATCCATAACTCCTTTCAAATTGCTATCAATTATGAATAGTAGTGAGATATGAAAATTCTAGATTATCCTAGAAAAAAAGATATTTTTATCACCCTCAATCTGAATACAAAGATATTTTTATCACCCTCAATCTGAAGCGTTATATTAAATGGTTCTCTCTTTTTTTAATTTTTATTTATTTATT